>PVLD010018613.1:0-38544 GCA_004027595.1 Dinomys branickii | reverse complement strand
GACTTTCCCACGTCTCGCCCCGGCAGCCTGGTCCGCCCTACCACATCTCCCCCGGCATCTCAGAGAAATACGCCCAGTTTAAACTTCCCAGCCGAGGTTCCGGCATTCACGCTCACCAAGTCTGTCTCGAGCTGGTGGTGTTTATTAAGGAGGTTCGCTCCCTTGCTGCTCACCCGGTCGCCATCTTCCCCGGATTCTCGACATTCAAGATTCCATCCATCTATTCTTTCTCTTAATGAAGGCATGTTCTTTTTTGGGAACAGAATTTGGGGCCTGGCTTTGGGCTCCCGCCTAGGCTACACTAATGTCCTTTATTTTGAAGCTCTTTTTCTTTAAAATGCAAGTAGATACCACTTCATTCATTTTCACAAGGAATTTATGTATCAACGGATACCATTAGCATCCTACAAGCAGAAAAATTGAAGCTTGATGGATTGAGCATAAAACTATTCAACTTATTCCTCAAATTCTAGTGATATGTTTCTGGTCGAGCACAGGAAAAGATTGAATCCTAGTTGTGCAGATGCCTTAGTTATATTCAGAAATTGGCCTTTTTTCACTTTAATCTGTTTGGCTCAAGATTTGACATACTTACATGTTAATATATTTTCTAGACAGGTGGGTTAGCTTCAAAGGGTAAGATAACCTTTTGCAATGATGGACCCTCCCTTTAACTCCAGGTAATCGTGTCAGAATGGTATGATTCTATAGGCAGGCCAGGTGGAAAGGGATGACTCCATCTATTCAGAACTCAAGCCTGGAAGCAAACAATTCAAATGCATGTACGTGGTATAGTCAGATACATCACCTTTTTGTATGAAGAAGGAAAGCGCATTTTCAAAGGGCTCTGAAACAGTTGAATGTGAGTAATATTAATTTGGTGTAAAACTTCAAGTGGCATATTACTAATGCCAAAGAACAAAGCAGTTAAGGGTCTGGTAACTAATTATTAACAGCACTGTCACTATTTTATGTAAGTGTGAACAAGAATCATATGTTTCTTATAGTTCGTTGTTGTTGATGTGCTTAGTTTTGGTGGTGAAAGTGTGATAATGAGCAGCTAGCCGATCCCTAAGGGTGGCTGTCGTCCCCCTCTTGATAGTAGTAGTTTGTATTTATGCCCAAAGGCCCTGGGGGCAGTGGGCAATCTTTAAATACATGAGACAGTTTTCTAGTTGTTATGATTTAAAAGCAGTATTACAGACTTGAGTTAGAAGAACCTGTCATAACAATCTGAAGTTATTGACACTGTGACTTGAATTTGCGGAAAGCATCTGAGACTACCAACTGGAGTTGTCTAGATTTTACATACAACAAGGATCTTTCCTGAGAGCTCCGTCCAGGATCTGGGTCTTGCTGTGGAAACGGAAAGAATAGATGTTGGTGAGTATGAGGAATTCCCTTTTTTCAGGGATTTCAGGAAGAGAGGGGAACTTTGATACTATATTTGTTCAAGACCAAATCAACAGCTGTAGCTAGCTGGCTTATCATAATTGTTTATAAAAATGCTTTATTCAAGAATCTTGAGAAGATTTATCTAAAGTTCATGATAGGACAAAGAAAAAGATTCCACTCAAAAAGCTGGATGGTTATGGAGTTAAATATACTCCAGATCAAGGATTTGCATCCTGTGTATCAAAGTATAAGAAGAGATGCTACAGATAAAGGAAGAACAATTCAGAGGAAAAAATTTAGAATTACAGAATTCTAAAATGTGGGGTCAGAATGGACCTTAAAGGTAATTACCCAGTTTGTCAGCAGATGAGGCCCAAAGACATTAAGATCTTGTGGCTCATTATGGGAGAATTAGAATTAAAATTAGCATTAGGTTCTACCTCCCAGTCCAGTGCTGTCTCCATGTAAATTCCTTAAGAAAACCTAACTCCATTGATAAGCCAAGCCATACAAGGAAGCATCTGAGCATAAATTGATCTTTGGGTAGATCACTGTGTAGATAATAGGTCTTGTACCACAGACATCTCACTCTTCCCTGCAAACGCGCAAATTTACTATCTGGGATAAATCAATTTCATGTGCCTCCAGGAAACTTCAATCACTTCCTAGGGCCTTTGAACTGGGGATCTGAAAATCTGGGCTCTGGCCTTAATTCTGTCAAGTCACTTAATCTTTCAGGTCTGTTCTTTTATTTATAAAGTTAGAAGAGTGATCAGGTGATCCCTTTCAGTTCCGAATGACTAAGATTCGCTTGAAACACATTTGAAGGACACATATGGAGGCTATTTCTTGACAAGATGGTGACTGTCTTTTTCACATGCAAACGTGCATTGTGAATTCCAAAAGGGCTGATGGCAATGAAGAGTTAGCAGAGGAGTATGGACCCAGGTATCTTGACATCAGTGAACAAAGTTGGGAAAGGCCTAAGAGATCAACAGAATAATATTCAGATAAAGAGATGAGAAATGAACCCAGTAAATACAGAACACAGATCAAGCTCACTGAGAGTCCTTCGCCTGAGAACGTGCTAGAATGCAGATCTTTGAGTATCTTAAGTCTGCTCCAATAATGTGATAGGCAAAAGAAATGTTCTGTGATCACACACATTTTTATAATACTGGGTACAATAAAGTCCAACTGGTGTCTTTAGGAAGAATTTCTCAGAGCCTTTCACATGATCAAATGGTCTGAGAAACTCCAAGATGCAGAATTTCTCCGATAGATTTGGCCATAAACACAGTGTTTTCTGGTACATTCCATGAGAAATGCTGTGCAAGAACAGATCTGCAGAGAACAGCGAGGAGAGTTCAGGTTGATTCTTTAGAAGTGCTGAGGGGTGTGGATCAAAGGCTGGATGGTAAGAACTGAGCACCCACACAGAAGTTCTCTAGGCACCAGAGCAGGTCAAGAGATGACTGGAGCCTGAGACAGGCACTGGGAAGACTGTGACCTTGAAGTGCAGGCCAATGACACAGCACCTGCTTTCGCAGTGGGTGAACAACTTGTAGATTGTCTCATACTTTTAATGATGCCAAACTATTTATGTTACTTAAGTGGCTTCTAGTTATTTCTTGGGCCATAAATAGTATGTACAAGCCTGTCCTCATATTGAACAAAAGGTTTTTATATAATTTTGGCAGAATTATATTTTAATTTTTCAATGTGGATTCTGAGTGAAGGGGACAGGTTAGAGCTCAGAACAAAGTCTTGGATGAAGATGGATGGTGTGTCCATGCTGGTGGGGACCTGGAGTTCTTACCTTGAGCTCCACTGGTCTTTCTCAGAGGATCCATGGATTTACATGCACAATTTTGTGGAATGTACTCAGCTGCTGTTTCTCTGAAGAATGACTTTCATCAAATTCTCAAATGGGTCTTTCATCTCAAAAGTTGTCCACAGTACCTTACTATGGCTCACTGTAGGAAGTAGGAAACTAAGGCTCAGAGTGATGAAGTAGTTTGCTGGATATCATCATAATTGTTTTAGCTGTGGGTTGGGCACAGTGAAGATCCCCTGAGAACTGGTAAGCAGCAGGGCTGGAGAATCCACTTAGTGATCCTTGAGCATCAGTCTTAGAGCTGTCCTTGGCCTTGCGATGAAGTAGGCTTTGCCACATGCATTATGCTTCCAGTTCTGCAGGTAGAACACAGACAGGGCAAATCATTCAGTGACCCAAAACTTGAACATTTGCATTAGAAACTCTGAGGCTTGACTCTCACAAGAAATCACTCATAATTAATGTATCACACATTCCATACATAACAGCCAAACCTGGAAATGAATTGGGTTTAAACATGATAATCAGGAAAGGTTTCTGCTGCGTGTAGGATCACCCTGTGATTCTGTCTTAGATATCTCCAAGATTTCAAAATCAGAAATGTGTTTATTTTTACCTTTTCTAGAACATGATATAATTTGTCTGCTTGATTGCATTTTAATTAGCACTCCCATTGCCTATTTAAACATGCAAGGATATAAAACAAGCCAACCAAATAGGAAGACATACAGCCAAGGTATTTGCTACTGGGATGTTGTTGAGCACTGCCTTGGGATAAAGCTTGCACCAGACTGAAGTTTAACAGTGTGAACTGGTTCAAAATAAACCAATTTGTATGCATAATATTTCACACAAGGGTTAAGCTTCCTTAGCAATTGTTCATAATTATGGATACTTGCACAGCTCTGAGGATTCTTGAACATTCTTTTAGAGTAAATCAGCATTTCCACAATTAAAAATAGAAGAGTTTTGTAGGGGGCATTTTTACAGATGTCTTGGGTAGTTAGGTGATGATCCTGGAGACCCTAACAGCAGAGTGTTGCCATGTGCATGGTGTTGGAGGCAGGGAGGAAAGGCGAAGGACATAACCCATAAGAACAGACTTAGTTTTGGCGGGTGGCTTTAACTCTCTTTATGGTACAGCATGAGGTGGTAGCTCAGTGTGGCATGTACTGCTCCTCTGGGAGCCTGTACTTTTCAAAGTCCTGTATACTAGGCTGTTAAGATAAAAATAAATGCAAGATAAAGAGAATTTGCTCTTCTGGCCCCAACCTTGGAAGCTCTAACTTCTAAAACCATTCGAGGATGGTGGGTTTAGCAGATGGGCTCTTGGCTGATTCCTTCAATCTTTTTGGTAGTGACTATAGGGAGTTAGAAGAGCTATGTGTAGCTGGGCTGGTGGTCAGATTGTGTGATTATCCATTATTGATCAGCCCGAAGTTAAGTTGCCAAGTGATTTATATAGCAATCTATACATTTAAATAAAATATAGTCATGCACCACATAATGACATTTTGGTAGACAACAGAGCACATGTGTGACAAGGATCTCATAAGATTATGATGGAACTGAAAAACTCCTCACACCTAAGAGATGTCATCTCACACCTAAGAGATGTCATATCCTTTGTGACATCATAGCACAACCCATTACCAAATGTTTGTAGTGATGCCATGGTCAACAAACTTACTGCACTGCCAGTCACAAAAATGTGTAGCACTCTGTACAGCACCTCATACTTGATAATGATAAGTAAATGACTGTTTCTGGTTTGTGTTATTTTAACATGTACTCCTCCCTTCATAAAAAGAGGTGACTGTCAAATGGTACACTGCGTTACACTGACAGCAGCCTGATATACCTGTGCTTAGCATCTCTTGATTACATCAAGAGGTCACGTGAAGTGATTGACCTAGACCATCTAGATCTGTGTAAGTACACTCTAGGATGTTTGCACTATCATGAAATCACATAATGATATCTTTTCAGAAGGTAGCTTGTCAATATGTGACTCATGACTTTATCTACTGTAAGAAGAGTGAAATAACTATTATGTGGATTGTTCAACCAGCAGCTGGTCCACTTAGGAGTCAATGCAATGAGATATATAAACCTTCCCCTTAAGTCCCATCGTGACCAAAAATCTCCAAAAGATTAAAAAGAAATCACATACCTGCATAGCTCTGAGAGAAACTGAAGCAAATTTAGAGCTAGTGACACAAATTGTTTAGCAGCCCTGTAATTATGACAGCTCATTGAGCAGAACAGTTCAATGGACAGAATTACTATTTCTGGGTGCATTCAGAATTATGGATTTTGCAAAGGAGAGCATTTCTATCTTTGTAATAAATAACACATCACAATGTAGTCCATTCAAAAATAATCTTGTGACAGTTTAATTGCTCGGAACAAGAACTACCAGTTCCTTGTGGCAGATATCCACAGTGTTCTGGGGACTAGATATGATAAACCATCAGAGAGGCTTGACCTCTGAACTCTTAATGCCTAAACAATGCACCGTCAACTCAATAACTGACATTGCCGATGGCAAGGGTCCAATCTGATGACTTACTTGTCTTTTCCCGTGGAGTTCCTTATGAAAAAGAGGGAAGGGATGGAACAAAAGAGGGGCGAGCCAGAACCTTTGTCCATTCTGGGCTCTTTGCATTGGAGCTGACAAATGAGAGAGAAAGTGCGCACTTCCTGCTCTTTCTCTGGGAGCCCATTAAGCCTTCTCTCTGGTAAAGGGGCCTGCTGTTGCTTTTGTGGAGTTCCCTTCCATTCCCCAGCATTTGTTTAAAGCACTGAAAGTCCTACAACTGCTGTGGCCATCATTCTCCCAGAAAACAACATGCACAATGGCAGGGTGACAATGGGAGAAGGAGGCTGGCTGTGGTCCCTTTGTATCTCCGGGTTTCCAATGATTTGTCAGGTCAACACAGCTGCTCTGCTATCCTAGGGCCGACAGGTGGAACAGGTTCTCTCAGGTTGATCCGCAGTGACATGCTTTTGCCTTTTCAAAGTGTCCTGGGGCATGAACAAGGAAGTTCTCTCCGTTCTCACTGGTTCCTAGATTTCTGACTTAGGCCCTGCCACAGCCCATGCAGTGTGCTTGAAGATACAGTCTAAGTACCACCTGTATCTCACTTGGAATGACATCTAGGGCTTTGTTGATGCTCAGAGCCTGCCTCTACTTCCTTTGTACCCTTACCCAATACTTGGTGGTCTGTCTCAGGCTGTAGGGAGAAGGAAGATGATGGCAAGCTGAGATGATGTCTCTCGTATAGCTGTGAGCCACTTGCTCCTTGGTCCAAAGATCTTCATAGTTTTTTATTTCCCATCCACTATATTCTCCCAAGAGAGTATTCTCGGTTGGGTCACTGAGAACTTGCATGACCTTACATAAGTCACTCTTCGGTATCTTTGTTAGAAAATTAGAGTAGTGTGTGGGTCTTCTCAAAGCATAGCTCCTGATCCAGGAACATGAGCAGGGTCAGGAGCTTTTTTTAGAAATGCCAGCTCTTAACCCCAGAAAAGACCCTACAGATCAGACATGCTGGGTAGGGCCCAGCTGCCGGCGTTGTCACAAGTCTTCCAGGGGATGCTGAGGCAGGCTGAAGTTGGAGACCCCTGAAAAAGAAGATCTGGTGTGTCCTCTCTAGCACTGGCCTTTCTAATGACTCTTCTTTCAGCTCATCAAGCTGGTGCAGACCCAAGGACACCTCACATGCGCGTGCACGTACACACACACACACACACACACACACACACATACACACACACACACACACACACACACACAAGATAACATTTTCCAGAGTGAGGAAATGCGTTCCAGGGTGGATAAAGAATTAGGACCATGCAATGAGAGGAAAAGCAGAGATTTGCAACTTAGCTTGGCAGGCTAAAAGCCTCTCCCTTCAAACTTCTGTACTGTTCTGAAGCCCTTTAGAAACGAGTTCACAGGACAGTGAGGTGTACATGACTCTACTGAATGGCTCTGCTGTACCTGCTTGGGTTTGCACATTTGCTTGCTCTGAAAAGAGAAAAGGTGTTTCTTTTTTCCCCTTTTCCTTTTGGTCAAGGATCAGTTCTTTGTTTGATAAAGATGGTTCAAGAACACAAATAACGCTGTGTGGCTTCACCTGTTGAAGTAACTGCTCTTTGTATCTTAAGGCTAGAAATACAGGTTCTTTTGAAGTAGGTAGCCCAGTTATTATAAAGTGTGATTGAAAAAATATGTGAATGTTTAAATTTAAAAAGTTCTTACAGTAAAAGACACATTGCAATTAACTCCCTCAAAATGCCTCCCCTGGCTTTGAATCCATTTATGCCATGGTTCTTACCACCTTTTGAGACAGTTCTGGGAGTCCTCTTTCATGTCCTTAGTTGCACTCTCATGGCTGCCTTGATGTTCTGAACTGATTCAAAACAGTTAGCTTTCATGGTCATTTTGACCTAGGGGAAGGGCCGGGAGTTGTGTGGTCCCAGATCTGGTGAGTAAGGTAGACGAGGACACATCGTAATGTTTTTACAGGCCTTCCTTCGCGTTGGATAGCTCTCATTAGAAGCATTGACCAAATTTTGATCACACCTTGTAAAGATACCTCTGAAAGAGGACTTTCAGAACTGCTCTAGGAAGAGGCAAAATGATGAAATGAGTGTGTTCGAAGAGAAGGAAGACTATTTTGAGGGGACAAAGAGGAACATATTGTTTATTATAGTACACATTTTAAATTTAAAATCCATTGTGTATTTTGATCACATTTCATATGGCAAAATTCTGACCCAAGGCTCATTGCATATGTGATTTATCCTGCTTTCTGTGCACCAGCCTCACCTGCCCCTATGGTTTTGTGATTTCTGCTTATCTTTTGGGACTTAGCACAGGCATCAGTCTCTCGCGATGGTCCCTGGCCTTATCTGTAACACAGCCATCACCACGGTGTATCCTGATTGCTCCTAGACTTGTCCATTCCCTGACCCAGCATGCCTCTGTGAGGACACAGATTTCTCCTGGCTCATCTCATGTTCAGTATCTTCCACAGTGCCAAGCACGTAAGAAGGCGTCAGCAAGTACTTATTTCGAAGGAATAGCTTCATATCCTTGCCACCCTCTATTAGATTAATTGTTCATTGTTTTACTCATTTATTTATATATTGACCAATCCAAATCCACAGTGGGAAGAGTTGACATTGCCCAGTGATGGTTCACAGTGGTGGGCACCATCAGGGATTTGGGAAAGAGCCCATTGACCCCTCTCTGGAAGGACCTCATGGCCAGGGAGCTTCCCTTGCTTCCACTTCGTTTTTGCACCACAGAGGCAGAAGACCAGTTCACAGCACACTGTGACCCTTTATCTTTCTTAACCCTTCTTTGACCGACTGCACATCCTACTTTAACTCCTATTTTTGTCCTTTCTGTAGACAACCACCTTCACATGACTATGTCTATTCTTTTATTTTCCTGTATTCTTATAAAACATGCATTTTTGGGGGTTTTGTAAACATGCGTTTTAAATTTACATACATGGCATATATCAAATGTCATTTTGCTTCTGTCTCTTTCTTCTCGGTGTGCTCTCTGCCCTCCAAGCTGTGTGGGCTGAGTCAGTGCCAGCTCACTGCTATAGACTACTCCAGGGTGGGCATCCACGTTTCCTCATCTGTTCCCATGGTGATGTGTGCCTGGGCTGGCTCCTGCTCCCCATGACCACTGGTGCTGCTGGGAATATGCTCACATACTCTGCCGAGAACATACTCTGAGTCCTGGAGATCTAAGAGAGAACCTCTATGAATTAGTAGCATATATTGTGTGTCCAATATCTCAGGGGCAGCATGGCTGGGTCAGAGCACTTTATGCCTCACACTGGCTGAGCATTGCCGGGCCCTCTTCCAAAGGCTATCCCGATCTTACTGGTTAGCAGGAATTGGTATTTATAACATGAATTCTAGATCATAGTCCTTTGTCTCTTTTGACATTGAAATATATGTTCTTCCAGCAGGTTGTTAGCTTTGTTCAGGTGTCCATTTCTTAAGCAAACAAACAGATCTTTGATTTATTTTGCCACCTTCTCCAAAATGTCTAAGAGAATTTGATTTTGAGTGATCTTTGGCCCTAACTGATCTTTTGATAATGAGCAAAAACGGGCAGCTTTTTACTCTAACATGTTTTTCTAGGTGCATCCCTCATATATGGCCCTTAGCATGTCTAAGTGAGCCAATTATCTGAGCCTAAATGCAGAGAAACTCTTAAGTATTAACCCTAAAATTCTCTAAATATCAATCTGTTTTGGAAATAGGGCTACAAGTGTTGTAGGGAAGTGTTACAAGGGAGTCATGCACATTTGTGATAAACTCTATAAACATTCAAAACAAGGAAAAAGAAAAATCCACGAGCAAGTACTTATGACCTTGGACCTTAGAGCTCAAGACTTGGAAAGGCTGCAAGAGCTAAATTGGTTTTCTCTTGGGGAGGCCTCTGGATTTTTCCTGAAAGAATTCAGAATAAACCCTCTTAATGGTTCCTGTTGGTTCCATGTATTTTATCCTGGCCAGCAGGTAGCCTATTAGAGCTAGCAAAACTTCAAGGGGCTGAATTTTTTAAAAACTCCAAATCCCTTGGTATGTGTTAAGGGTCTTTTTGATCTGGCTCCAGTAACAATCCCATCTGCTCCTTCCATGCCCTCCCCTCTTCTGGGTGATGGAAAGCCATATCAAGTCCCATCCCACAGTTCCCCTGAACATGTCACTGTATGTGAAGCTGGCATCACTGCCTGGATTTTACCCATGCTTAAGACCCAGCCCAAGCTACATCCCTTCTATGAAACTCCACATCCCCCTCCTACCCTACAAGCTCTGGCTGCATCTGCTGCAAACCTCAGTTCGTGTACACACCTCAGTGTTATAATGTGTCTGTCTGCTCCAGTCTCCACTTGATTTTGGGTGTCTTGAGAAAGGAGCAGGGTCATGTTTATTACATGTCACCAATAGGCTCTGAGACATATAGCTAAGATAGTAATTCTCTCCAACATGAGAGAAATCTGTAATGTTGCTCACTAATAAGTACCAGCTGATCGCACAGATCCTCAAGTTTTAAAAACATCACTTAACTCACCTGATGAGTGAATTCACAGCATTGTGTTATTGGTTGAATGTACAAAGTTTTCCACATACTCTTCATAGCTTACAAGGAAATTTCTGGATGGAAGATTCATAGTAATCTGGAGGAGTGATGTAATAAAGCAGTTAATTGGGAGTGACATGGGTGGCTAGGAAGGGGAGAAGACATTAGAGGGGCAGCAGTCCTTTCAATGCCATTCAGTTAACCTCATCTCTGAAAAACTATCAGTATTTAAGGATGTGTTGAGTATGACACAAAGTAAAAGTAACTCCCCCAGGACTTTTGAGGTACAGGTTCCTCAATAATGTGGGTATATAAGTATGTAGTTCATAGAATCTGAGTATATATTTTGATATGGATCAGTTTTTTTTTTTTGAGACAAGGTCTCACTATGTTGTTCAAGCTGGACTTGCATTGTAGCCTAAACTAGCCTTGAACTCCTGGCAGTCTTCCTGCCTCAGCTTCCAGAGTGCTGGGATTTATAGGCATGCGCCACACCCAGCTGTTGGGTCAAGTTTTATCAGGGCCACAATACACTTATCCCCAAATAAGAGATATTTGAGATTGACTTTATTGCCAGAAATTCAGAGCTGGACAAGGTAGAAATAATATAGGAAGCATAGGAATGTTTCCCTCCAAGAGGAAGAGTCCCTTCTTTGGTTGCTCAGTGTTTTATTTTCCCCTTGGCTTCTTCCGTGGCCCTGCACAGCAGAGGCCATGCTCTTACTCCTTCCCTGGGTGCTGAAGTCAGCCGGACCAGTCAGACCTAGAGACAGATGCTTACTTGGAGGGCCACTGGGCACTTGGCAGTGGTCTCTCTCCATGTCTCTTTTCTATCTTTTTTGTATGTTTGTTATATTTTCCTTCCCTTGTTTGACAGAGTGGTTTCATCTTCCGCAAGTACATCTGATGGAAAACACAGCCACACTCTAATATCTACCTTTTAATTTTACTCTAAAGTCATAGGGTCTGGAATTTGGGATTCTCTGTGGGCTGGGATGGGTTTGGTGCCCACTCCTGTCCCAGCCGGTGTAGCCCAGGAAATAGAAACATTCTGAATGGTCATGGCTACTGGGAACTCTATGACCACCAAGGCGGGTGTGGAGGGCTGGGTCTGCAGTCTAGCTGCTGTCTGCTATAACCACCGTCTTTATGTAAGAAAGGGTATCCTAGGCACTTGTCTGATCATTTTTGTGAAATGTCCAATTCTTTTCATTCCAAGGAAAATAAGGAAAAAAGGAAGGATAAAGGAAGGAGGGGAGGAAGGCAAGGAGAAAGGAAGGAAGGAGGAAGGAGAAAGGGAGGGCAGAAGGAATGAGAAGAAGGAGAGGAAGAAAGAGAGGGAGGGATGTGTTATAGTGAGATGTGTTATAGTTATAGTGAGCATGTGTTATAGTGAGAGTCTTTGCTGGTTGTAATATGCCATGTGCACGCCTATGGTGCACATGTACAGAAACACAGGTCATCAGAGACTGTAGTGCAAACATATCCTCTCCTGGGGAACTGGCATGTGAACTTTCCAATGTGCACCCCACACAAAAATCTTCCAAAGAAAGCAAGTAATTGCAGCTTTTAGGAAAGAACAGAGATTTGTTATGATAATAGCATTCAACAAGTGTAACATTCTGGACTCAAAGCAAATGTCTTGTAGGGGGAAAAGTGCTAAAAAGACTTGATTGGGGTTTTAATGAGAGAGTTCCCCCCTCCACTCCACCCTTCATTCCCCTGGCATTTTCTCCAGCAGGCTAGTCAAGAGCCCTGTGCTTGGGAGCACCGGGAGAATGCTAACAATTCTACTCTATGAATTAATTGCTGGGAGTTTCTTCATCCCGCTCAGCAGGGTCTTTCTTGCAGGCTGCTGAAAACATAACAATGCACCTCAGCCTTGTGAATGCATAATAATATGTTCACCAGGGGGCTGAAAAATCCTTGGGGCTACACTATCTGTTCCTTGGGCACAAATTACAGAGGCTATAATACGTCCTCCATGACAGTAAAATTTGAAACAGGAATGGCCTCTACAAAGAGAACAGGCAAACCCCAAGGGATACACAAATGTCCATACACACTGGCTTAAAATATACATGTAAACACTCCCCCTGCCCTTGGTACCCTACCATGAATGAGATCGCTCCCTCAGGAAGCTAGATTTGAATTGTAGGTTGGCACACACTACGGATCAGCAAGGGAGCTTTAGAAATGCAGTTGGCCAGTCACTTTATATGTATAGATATTGAGGGCCGGGGGTGTAGCTCAGAGGCAAAACACTTGTCTAGCATGTGTGAGGCCCTGGGTTCGCTACTCAGCACCTGAAACACAAAAGCAAAACACAATTCCAATACATATTGAGAGCTACTGAGGCTGTACTTCCATGCTGGAGAAATGAGAAAGGTCCCACTAGGTAATGGTCCTCCATAAGGAGTGCACAATCTGATGTTAGAGACAAAGCACAGAGGTAAAGACTAAACAGATTGGAGGGAGAATACAGAGCTGGGGATAATTAAATACCATGGACAGAATCATCAGTCTTATGGTTGGGAGCTAGGGGGCCCAGAAGGGGCCTCATGAGCTCAGGCAGGGCTTTAGGAAGAGGAGTGGCCCATAGCGAAATTGCTGTAAGGGCCTAGTTGAAAGGCGGGTATGAGGACAGACCCGGAGGGGTGTGTCTCCCTCCACCACTCCTCCTTTCTGTTTCTTCCCAGCTACCGTGACATGAGCAGTTGTCCTCCACCCAGGCCCTTCTGCCACTCCCTTTCGTGTTTGAAGACTTCTAAAACATGAGCCAGAATAAACCTTTCTTCCCTTAAGCTGTAGGTGTCCGGTATTGTGTCCCAGCAACCAGAAAGTGACTAAGACAGTAAGTTTCATGAATACCCAGGTGTGGTAATGCACACCTATAATCCCAACATTCTTCAAGGCTGGGAAGGACGACTACAAGTTTGAACCTAGCCTGGGCAAATTAGTGACTTAGCAAGACCTTGTCTTGTAACAAAAACTAAGAAAAGGCTGGGGAGGTAGCTCAGTGTAAAAAGGCCCTAGGTTCAATCCGTAGTACTGGAACAAAACAAAACAAAACAACAAAACAAACAAAACTCCCAATGTGTCATTAACAGCAAGTGTTGCTTTTGGTTCCAGTTTGGTATAAGAGAGTAAGGGAAGAAGAAGGAAGTGAATTTCCTTGAGATTCCTGTTTTTGCCTAATCCAGCATGATGAATATGTTTGACCCAGAGTGCCACACAGGGATTTAGGAAAGGAAGTGGTAAATTCTATTGTGAAAACAGGGACACATGTAAAGGGCTCCAAAGGAGATGGTTTTTAAGATCCAGCTGAATTTCGCTTGTAAACTTCACAGTTTGGTGTTGTATCTCTAAATGGATGGTTCTCACCCAGGCGTGGTCTTTGACTATTGGAGGTTAGGTGGGAGATAGTGGGAGACTTTTCTTCAAAAGTCTGACTGAAGCACAGGAGGATGAAGCAGCTATGAATGAGTGGAGATGAGCTCTTATGGAAGTGAAGTGTTCTTCAGTTTTGAGTGGGCGTGACTTATAGTAAATGCCGAGGAATTTGATGAGACTGTAAACAATCCAGTTGCCTTGTAACTGCATCTGGTATTGAAACCTGGAGCCTGGAATCTTTTGTAGTCTCATCACTGCTTCCTTTCAACTTGTAGAATTTTGTCTGTATGACAGGTGGTCTTGAAATGGCAGGGAGAAAGGAAGGCTTGGATCACATAGTTTTGGAAGCATTCCTAGGGTTAGGAAAGGGATTCTGGAAGGATAAACTCTCCTTGTGCCTTCATACCTATCATTCCTATTAGAGGACTTCTGTGCATCTAAATGAAACAAACCAGAAAATCTTAATCAGAGCTAGTGCTGTCCACTGGATGGCAGGAAGAGAGCCATTGATAGCTATGGTGATGGTGGTTGCAATCTATATTAGTCCTAAGCAAGAGTAAAAGGTTCTATTACAGAATTGTGCCAGAGCTCATTATTTTGAAAGGGGGCAAGATCAAAGTCACATAGACTGTAGGAATGTCTTTTTTTCACAGGCTATTACAGTGTGATATCTATAAGGAAAATGAATGCTTGATTTGGCAAGTTATTCTTTGCAGTTACTGAGGAGACCAGTTGGGAGGTAGCCAGAGTGCTCCTTGCTGGAGATTAAAATATTAACCAATGTTAGGCATCCAGTTTTGTTGTCATTCAAAGAACTAGAGCTCAACCTTGTTCCTACACATACCTTGAGATTCCATTCGCACCAGCTGAAGTTGGGGCATTTGTGAGAAGCAAGTCAGAATCCAAAGTAGAACTGCGCCTCCTCTGGTTAAGAGGAGAGGAGCACGCAAGGGGAAGCAGTGAGACGGGAGACTGGGAGAGGAGAAAAATTTTGGAAAAAGAAAGAAGGAGTATTGAAGAAAATGAGGCCTGTGGGGGAAAGAGCTTCCCATCTGGTCATTATGCTTGCGGAGCTCAACTCAGAAGACCTCTTCTCTTTGTTGGCAGAAAGGATTCATTAAGTTACATACCGTGATAATTTCAGTTTCTACTCTGTTATCCTATTTTTCTTTTTTACAGTGAAGTATAATATTTTAAAAAATGTCTTCCAGTGGTGACAATATAATATTTAAGAACTGATTTAATCAAGATTATATTGGATTACTATGGGATAAAGCTTTAAACCACTAATAAGAGCTGTAGAATGTGATATCAATAACTATGTTCTTGGATGGAAAATGTGATATTGTAAAGACTGATTCTTTCAGTTGCATTTTCTTTTCAGGAACTCAATATATTTTTGAAAGAGTAGAGATTCAAAAACAGATAAGTCAATATTAAAAGAAAACAAAAGTAACAAGAAAACTTACCCAGATGTTAAAATATATAATAAAGCCATAGTAATACAAATTACTTGCAGTAACATATAGGCCAGTGGAATGGCTGGAAAGCTCTAAGCTCAAAGCTGAGCATTTCAGGGTCAATGATGAGGCACCAGAAATCTCTAGGGCACAGATGAGTTGCTTAGAAGATGACTGACAAAAATGTCTCATCATATAGAAAAAATTGAACACAAGATCCCCACCTTACACTTCCTACAAGAGTGGGCTCCAGGTAGATTATAGGTCTATGCTAGAGCATGTGTGAGAAGTGAAGCTGTAAAGTTAGGAGAAAATATACAAACAAGTAAAGAAGGACTTCTTAAATCAAATTCAGAATTATAAACCATAAGGCAAAGAATTGATGCTTGTTATATCATTAAGAATTTTACTTACTGAAAGATAAATGGCAGAGCAAAAGAAGATATTTTCAGTATCTAAAGCTGGCCAAATATTAATATGTAGGGTGTGCAAAGGTGGCTTACAAATCAATTCCATTAGAAAAATGAACAAAATGTATGAATAGGCATTTTAAAAAGGAGAAAATATGAAAGATAGTAACACATAAATCAATGTTCATATATATGAATAACTAGAGAAAGGCAAATGAGAGTAAGATTTTGCTTTATAGTAATCTAGGAGAGAAAAAATTAGAAACTGGGTGATATCAATTGACAGTGAGAAATAGGATTTGGGTTATCTAGGGTCTCTCGTGTACTGCAAGTAAGAGTCTAGATCTAGAGATAGCAGTCTTCATGAGTATTTGGGCAAAACTTAGGTAAATCAACATCTGATCTGCATACCCTGTGAGCCAGCTATCCTATAACTAGGTGCATATCCCAAAGAAACTTTCATGTAGCTCTATGTGAAGAAATATATCGGGATATTCATATTAATACATTACATTTATTATGTTACTGAGGAGTTAGAAGCCATCTGTCATCTGGAAATTAGGTAAAATGTATGATAGATGTCATCTATGAAAATCCTATGCAGTTATTAGAAGCAACAGGCTGTAGTATAATAACAACTTGGATTCCCTTAAAAAATGTAATACTGATCCAAAAAAGTAAGAGACAGGATGTATAACACAAACCATGTCTGCAAGTTAAAAATACAGATACACCAAACAGCAATAAACATTCTGGGAAAAAAAAACATTCTGTAAGAAAACATAGCAAACATGGGTGCTAGATATGTAAGAATAATTGCTTTGCAGGGGTAGGGTGGTGAATAAGTGGGTGTAAGGGCGACAGCTAAAACAAACAGGGGTAGAAAGGCAAGAGAAGCCCCTATATGTGGACCAAGGACGAAACTGCACCAAGAGTTGTCATGTATGCGCATATTCATCATCTGAGACTGAAGAAAGGTTTCAACAGACCGGCCAGCGGGACTTCCCTAAACATCCATTAGAGTTGAGTGAAGACCAGGAAGGCGGCAAGTGTCTGGGGATGAATGACCAACACCCCCGGTATCTTTGGAGCAGAGCCACCACTGGTCTGGGATGAACGGTGTGGGCAAGCCCTGGCCTCCTTGTGGCTTAGTGGGTGAGCCACTGCAGATTAGGGCAGCAGCAGAGTCAAATCTCTGTCCCAGAACAAGAAGTCCGAGTTTCTTGAGTGCTCTCTTTGGTTCTCCATGAACAGTCCTTGAGGTAGAAAGAGGGGACCTTTCCCCTCTTGTACAGTAAGGCTAAAAACGTTACATAGGAAAGTGAAAAAAATCAGAATAGAAAGGATTTCTCACCATTCCTACTACCTCTGAGTGGACAAATGCTGCCTTGGAATAACTTACCTGGACACTTAAGGCCTGGGTAGAGGGCAGGCTATGGCCTGTGGGGTCCTGTATATCTGGGGTGCTCCCTGGCGGAAAGCAGAGAATATTCCCATGCATGTGGAATCACACCTTATCCCTACATTGCCTTGTACTCAGGAACCCTCTGATGGTCTGGTCTACTTAGGGTTATTTAAAAAAAAAAACCTTTCCCTGGCTTCCTCTCTGTCCAGAAAACCTGTTCCTTTTTTTCCCTGGAGGGCATCTGGGATGGGCTACACCCGCCCATTCCCAGCACTTAACTATTGTCCAGAGTACTCAAAGCCTCTTCCTTTCCTAAGGGACTCCCTCTTACCCTTGCAGTGCTACCGCAGTGTGTGTGGGAGATAACAACTGTGGGTTTCATTACGGTAATGTCCTTCAGGAGGGTTTCCTGACGTTGAATTACAGAATCGTTCTTGTTTTCGACCTTGGGAAAGCTCGTGAAAACCAAGGCTGCTCACCCTAGTGTGAGCTACAGTTAAACATCTCTAGGGCAATGACAGTGGGGAGTGTGAAGGGCTAGAGAGTGGAGATGTAGGGTGGAAATCACAGCTCAGTTTGGGCCCTGCCCTTCTGTCACCCTCCCTGCCAATCCTCTCACATCAACTTCACCAAATGTCACTGCACTATCAGGGCAGGAGTTTTGCACATCTGGGTGTTTGTGTATTATTGGTGTCTCCGTGCATCAAAAACATTTCACTTCAATAACAAAGAGGCTTGTTGTTGCTAGGAGGTTTCTAAAACACATCGCTGATGGAGACAAGTGCCACCAGTGCCTTCCTGCTTCTGCTGATGTGAGTCAAGTGACCTTGTCACCCCTTCACGAGGATGTTTCTCAGAACCAGCCACAGCGCACATGTCAGACTGAGGCTGTTGGAGGAGGCTGGGCGCGGATGGGAAGAGACAGGCAGGGAATGTATAACAAAAATCCCCCTGAAGTTGTATTTTTCTTGTTGGTTTTTGAAAGGGTGTTCCCCAGCCAATGTGTTCATAAACTCACACGAACACAGTTTTATTTCTGAATCTCGTCCCTGAAGCTTAATCCATGATCTTTACAAGGAAGGAAGGAAGGGAAGATCTATTGGACCTGGCTAAGGAGGGATTATTTTTAGCAGTGAGAGGAAGGTGACCTTGGGGACAGGCTTGCTTGCTGCGAGGGTAAGGAGAGTTAGCTGGGGTTTGTCCCATGTCTTCATCAGCTCAGGCCATAGAATCCCCCACCCTGGTGGCTTACATAGCAAAACTATATTCTCCCAGTCCTGGAGGCTGGCAGTCTGAGGTCAGAATGCTGCTGAGGTTGGGTTCTGTTGGGGACCCTCTTCTTGGCCTGCAGACCACCACCTTCTCACTGGGTGCCCACATCGTCTCTCCTTGCTGGGTGTGTCCAGAGAGAGGGAGAGGCTTCTGCCTTTTGTCTTACTCTCTGTAGCCGCTATAACAAAATGCTTCTGCAGACTGGTTTATTTGATTGATTGATTGATTGATTGATAACAGTCTCACTAAGTCACTAAGTTACCTAGGCTGGGCTCCAACTTGCAGTCCTCCTGCCTCAGCTTCCCAGAGTGCTGAGATTACAGGTGTGTGCCACCACACCTGGCTTAGGCTGGGTAATTTATGAAGAGCAAAAATTTATTGCTTCTAATGATAGAGGCTGGGATAGCCAACATCAAGGTGCCAGCAGATTCAGTGTCAGCTGAGGTTGACTCTGCTTTAAAGGTAGCACCTTCTTGCTGTGTTCTCATGTGGTGGAAGAGAGGCAGGGTCTCTCTCTCTCTCTCTCTCTCTCTCTCTCTCTCTCTGTCCTTCTTTCCTTCTCTCTCTTTCTCTCCCTCTTTTAGAAAGGCATAAGTTCCACTCTCAAGGGGCCCACCTCTCTGACCTGCTTATTCCTGAGGCTCTACCTTCCAATAACAGCACATAGGGGGGTAAGTTTCTACTTGAAAATTTAGAGGGGACGTTAGCATCTGATCATAGCAGATTTCATCTAAAATTAATTACCCCTTAAAGGCCTGACCCCTGTTGTCATCATCCTGGAGATTAGAGCTTCAGCCTCTGGAGACACTTTGCCCTTAACATCCTGGTAGGCTGGGCGGGTCTTGGAGTCCAGCCTGCCTGCAGCTGCTCCTGCCCCACCCAGTGCAGTTCACCAACTCCCCACACTGCCCTGTGGGTGCCCGTCCTGGTGTAGAGGGTGACAGCTGTGGGAAGTGATGGAGAGGGAGGCAGATGTAGCTTCTATCAAAACTAGCACAGTGCTTCTTCTGTTCCATAAAAATGCAGTGGCCTTTGGTTTTAAACCAGATAACTGGTGTTGGAGCTTGCTGCTCAGCCAAACACACACACACACACACACACACACACACACACACCACACACACACACACACACGTGCGCACATGCGCACATGCACGCACGCATGCACACCTGCAAATACACCTAGAATTTTAAAAATTTTAATGAAGCTTTTTATATTAATTTAATAATCAGATGTTATATCTAATCCAATATGGGTTATGAACAGCAAAATGTTATCATTTTGATTTAAGCAATTTAATCCTTTTATTTCATCAAGGTATTTCCCTTCACTTTACCTGGTAGTTTTACCTGGAAACGAATTCCTTTTTCTCTCTTCTATCCATTTCTCCTCCTCCTTTTCCTGGTAATGTAAGGTATTGTATAGAATTAGTGACGCTTCCACAAGGACCTTTTTGTTGTAAATGATTTTATTTTCAATTTTTCTTTAACACTATATTTGGAAATAAAAATTGGACTGTAGTTGAGGTGGGTGTTTTTCCCTGTACCCATGAGTTTTGCAGAACAGGAGGAGGGAAAGGGATCTCTGACACTGGAAAGGCAGCCAGGGAACTTGATGTGGTGGAGACACAAGTTATGTGGCTTGTATTCTGAAGCAGCCAGCACACCCTCAGCTTGATTCCCCCTCTGCTTAGGGAGCTCGCTCCTGAGAAGGGAAGATGAAGAGCAGGGATTGTTCATTCTTTCAGTGGCTGCTAAAATGCCTCTGATCTTGTTCTTTCCCCCAATTTACTTGGATTCATAGAAGAGTTGTTTGGCTGTTTGTGATGGAGTGGCCTCTGTACCTGCATGTTGGGACCTGAGAAGCCAACTCTCACCAGTTTAAAAGGTGAGGTAGCCATGAAAGGCTGGCCTGCCTCCTCCACACAGGCAGGCTCTGTCTGGGAGCGCTGTGTCTTATTTGCTTTAAGCAGTTACATCCAGGGATTTGCAACTTTTGAAAACAGCTTCAATTAACATCCTTTTCTTGGAGGGAGGGTGGTCTTTTTTGCCCTTCCAAAGTCATTCACCCCCTGTGTATTTATAACAGATCCTCAGATCCAGGCGGTTGAGGGGGGGCGGTGTTCCCATCACCCCGTGCTTTGCTATGGAGGAATAAGTAGTCAGAGTAAGCCCTCTGCAGTCTACATCTTCACAGTCATTGAAGGAAAGGGCCAAATTATCCTCCTGAATGTTGTAAGACCCGAGTTGACCCCAAATTGTGCAGTGAGAGGAAACAGATGGGGAAATAAAAGATGTCCTTTTAAAAAGGAATCCTTATATCAAGAGGCTTCTATAGAGAACTGTCCCCCATCCCTAAGAAGAAGGGGGTTTACGAAAGCCCCGCACAGCTGATTGGCCTCAGCAATCTGCTGGAAGAACAGATAGACTGCTCGATCGCTGCATTGTAAGTGGCTTTGAAAACACATTTGCAACCTGGCTGAGAGCCAAACACACACACACACACACACACACACACACACACACACACACATGCAGTCTCTCTCTCTCTGCCTTTCTTCCCATTCCAGAGGGCTTATTCCATATTTAAAGCCCTTTTCTGCATCCACCAAAGTTCTTCTGAAGAAGCAAAATATCCCAATTCTTTATGACTGAGTTCTGGCTTCTATCAGCCTGCACGTGATGAAGAGAAAGCAGAGCTCAGGTTTGCTTATTTTTATAGCAGGGTGGAACTGGCCAACAATTTCCTCGTGTTGCCGGAGCTGGCTCAAATCTGAAGCAGATTGGACTGTCCTCAGACTTGCAGTGCCATGGAAGTGGATTCAGAGTCTAATAAAAATAGAGAAAAATAGCTTTCAAAGGCCCAGGAAGCATATGGGGGCCTGAGTGTGTACACATGGGGGTTATTTTATGGTTGTATTGCAACAAGCAAAATGGTGACTTGGTCTCATTCCCTGAATATTTCCAGTTCAGAAGCCAAGTTCAGAGTCTTGTCTCTGAAGGACCAGGAGGATCTGAGGTACAAATAAGGCCCCTGTTTGGTCTTGACGGTGGAGATCTGGGTGCCTGCATGTTCAGTGGGTACTGACGTGATATCACCATGACGGTACTGCATTATGGTGGCAGCGGTGGTGGAGGCAGGTGTGTGTAGGTGTGAGAGGAAAGAAAGTCAAAAGCTACAGTGTGCAGATTGTCCAAGGTAGAAGTTTTGGACTTTGTTTTAGCATTTATGTTATGAAGAGCTGCATACAGCTAGAAACACGAACTGACAAAAATCTGCCAATTAAGTGAAACCTGGGAAAGATTTAAAATGCCTTGTACATACCACACATGGAATCTGTTCATGGGATGCACATTCTAGAATTTGTCCCTTCTCTCCCCTTTTTAACAGCTTGCTCCTTGTACACTTCACACACTTTTCTTCTGTTCTGTCCTTTCAGAGGCATTATTTTGAGCAACCGAACTAGAGCTGTGTGAGGGAGCTTTCAGGATCATACCTACCTGGATCAGGGGGCAGGGCTACTCCCTGATGTTGGCATTATTTCACAAGCAACCTTCGCAGTGTCAGTGTGACTCCTTGGGAAATGTAAGGCTGCAAGTCAGTATTCCCTTATCAGCTTCAAAGTGGGATATCTTTACATCGGCTGGTTTTTATTCCTTGACCATCACTCACCCATTGGAACTGACACCTGACATTTCCCCTGCTGATAGTTTTATTGTGATTTTGCCACTGAGCTGCTCATTAAAAATCTTGGCTTCGAGGTTGCCTTTGTGAGGAGGGGGCAGAACTGTCTGGGTCTCCCTCCTCCACGCCCCCTGAGTCTGCTTCTCTTTTCAGCAAGATATGGGAGGAAGTTTGCTTTGCTGTAGGATTAGGCAAGTTCAAAATATTTGAAACCCTGTCTCAAAAAACAAAACAAAACAAAGCAGCTAGGCCTGTAATCCCACCCCCTTGGGAGGCTGAGGCAGGAAGATTGCTGCAAGCTCCAGGCCAACCTGGATCGCATAGTGATTTCAAGACCAGCCTGAACTACATAGTGAGACCCTACCTCAAAATAAACAAAAACAAAAAATTAAATCCTTCCTGCTTTTTATAATTTTTGGATTTAGGACTGGTGGGAATCTTTGACTCTACATTCCTTCAGACTGTACTACTGGAGCTGTGGGAGGACTTCTGGTGAATATGTCACATAAGTGACAACTGCCCTGAGGAGGACAGACCAGACGGCAACTGCAGTGTGTGTGTGTGTGTGTGTGTGTGTGTGTGTGTGTGTTTGTGTGTGTGTGTTTGTGTGTGTGATGAACTGTTTAAAATGAATGCCTCTTCTCCTCAGGCACATCCCAGGATGGATTTCTAGCATTTAAAAGACTGTGTAAATCTTACTCACTCTTTAAAACTCTCTGACCTGTCTGTGTTCCTCCCGGGGCCTGGGAGGAAGTTTGTGACTGGAGGAGGCATACATCTGAGGGAACGTTTCAAATATTCTCCACACCACTGCTTCTCAGACTTCAGTGTGCCTTCGAGTCCCCTGAGCAGCTTGTTAAAATGTAGATTCTGGTCCGTTAGGTTTGGGGAGGGCAGCGTCCAAGATTCTGCAGTTTTTGCAAGTGCCAGATGATATTCCGGATGTGTGCTCGGAAGCATGCATGATCGTGTCTCGCTTCCTCTTTGGCAGGGGTGAGGGATGGTCATGGGGTGAGCAAAGGTTCTGGAAAATTCCTTCTGCCTTCCCCCACCCTCCCACCATGTTCTGCTCACTGCAGGCCCTCTTCAAAGGTATGTGGGAGAAGCTAACTAATGCTATGTTCTCCCAGGAGCCAGCCTGTGGGAGACGAGGGAGAGACGGATTTCAGGGGAGGAATAAGATGAGGGAGATACAGAGGCAGATAAGCGCGGACTGAGGCTGACAGTCTCTCCCGCAGTTTCTGTCGCTCTCTGTCTCTTCCATTCTTCTCTCTCTGTTTCAATTTCTTTTTTCCCCATCTTGTTCTCCTCATTGCTTTTCTGTCTCTTGTAAGATAACAGAATAATTTCAAGAAAGCTGAGAGGTCACAGGGACTGGAAAGCAGCCTCTGAGTCCCGGCTCTGCCACGGGGCCGGTCACCTGGGGTCTCTGGGCGTCAGTTTCCTGACCTGCTCCGTGAGTGATTGTGAGGAGAGAGTCTCTTTCTAGGCCTTTTTGAGTTCCATGGTACTAAGATTCACAATTCAAGTAACTATGTTTATCTGTTACTTGGGGCAAATCTGCTCAACTTTCAATGTAAATGAGTTACCTGTGATATTGTCAGAGTTACTGGAGTGCATAATTCCCATTTCTCCAGGGCTTATATGTGTGCACTCCCGAGCCCTGGACTGAAAATCTGATGCCTCCTGCCCAGCACCACTGGGCCATCATGTGTGTGTCTGTCTGAAAGAACCACCCTCCGGATTTCTCAGAAATAAACATCTGTTCTTCTTTACGGCTTTCACGGCCTTCATCATTCCAGCCATTTTAAAAAGATTATCATTATTACTATTCGTATCACTTGAGGGGCAGATCCTTGTCTTCTGTCCCCGGGGTCAGAACACTCTCTTGAAGTCTTCAAAGCCTGAAACTGGGAAGTGTGTGTGTTGTAACTAATGTCCTGCCTCCTTCCTTCTTGGGGAAGAAGGCCTGCCGGTTTAAGAGTGATGGGAGAGAGAGAGGGAAGGGTAGGTGATCTGTCAGCTTTTGTTTTTCCTTTAAGCTGCTTGTTTTGTCAGTGCAATAACCAACAAGTCATAAAAGGTGCAGAGAGAAAGCACAGAAGCTTCGCAGAAGATAAGGCCTGTCCGCCAGAGGGTAAAAACAAGAGCCTGTCACCACCAAGGAGAGCCTTTGCCAGCCTCTGCCTCCTCCTGGTGCCCTGAGTCCGTGGGGAAAACCAAACCAGTTGGGACAGAATTTGAAGTTCTTGGACCACTGGATAATGATGCAGAGAAACAAAGCAGCATGGAGGACAGTGTCGGAGAACAAAACGACGCTGATGTAGTGTGAAGCTATTAGTTGGCTTCATGCTTCTGGAGTCCAGAAACACTTTATTCCAGAAAGTAGAATAAGTGTTCCAGTGGATTGAACAGAAGTTGGTTTTATTGACAGAAAAGAGCTAAAGGAAAAAGAAACAAGAAAATAAGAGGTGATCAGTCATTTCAAAGTTTCTTTCCTTGTATGGTGGGAACAAGGAGAAAGAACTATAGGAAATGGTTAACATCAGGTTACCTATTTTGTGTGTAAGATTAAGGCAGCAGGAAATTTCTTATCACGCCAGTTGAAACTTGGCTGTTGGGGAAATTTGGCTGGTATCTTTCTAATCCTGATATTTTGGAAGGTCAGATAGCTACTTTGTTTTGGCTTGGTGCCATGGAACTTTAGCATGAGTGATTCCATTTTGACTTTTTGTCTGCTCTGTTGAACCCATGCAGGAGCCCTATCCCAACCAATGGCTTCCTGTAATTTTTATTTAACACTCTATAAGAGTGTTTTGAGATTGCTTCTTAGGGATGGTGGCCACCCTTAGAGGGTCTGTCATCCTGACTCACAGGTGTCAGGGAACCTGAGGCCCCTTAGCTAGTAAAGGAGGAGCGAAGCTAGCAGCTCCAAACCCTAAGTCTCACTTCCTGAGGTGGCCTCCGAGCTAAGTACCTGTGAGAAGCCACGCATCCCCCAACTGTGGAAGGACTAAGGCCCAGTTGCCTTTTGATGCACTAGAAGATTGCGGCTACCTCTTGGTAGAGGAGAGCTGTCCTCTGTGCTAGAAGATCGCAGAGCTGTCCCGCGGGAATGAGTGTCTCAATCTGCACTTGCATTTGCTGAATGTTAGCCTTGAACCTTGTGCCTAGAAATGAAGTTTTGAATGAGCAGTCAGCCAAGCTAAGCGCGCCAGTTGGGCAATCGTTTTCCCCAGAATTTCTGGTGCGTTTGTGGAGTAGGAGACAGGTATAGTGAAAGGAGGAGCAAAATCTGCCCTTGGAGGGGGTGATATTTTTCTCAGTAGTTTTTGTTGTGATTTTCTCTTTATTTTTATAGGAGGTAAGAGGATTTTTTGTGAGTTCTTCTTAGCTGAAAATACTTCTGAGGGTCTCCAAATCTCCCTTCAGATACAGCTTGTGTTCATTCCTGTGGCAATACCTTTGCAAGGGTAAAGTCTTGGAAATTTGTTGGTCAAAGGCCCTGTCCTGATTCATTTTCTTCCCTACCATCTACTTCCTGGGATGTAAAGTTGCTGTCTCTTCAATGCTTTTGCCTTAAATTAAAAAAATGGCCAGCAAATCAGTTTGAGCAAAGGGACAATAATTTCCATCTCTGCTGCCATCTCCCCACTCTGAGCCTCTAGCCGTCGACTCTGGCTGTGACTTTACAGTAGCCTCTCTTTTTCTTTCCCTCCAGTGCTGGAGACAGAACCCAGGGCCTCATGTGTGGTAGGCAAGAAATCTGGCACTGAGCCACTCCCAGCCCCCCGGTGGCCCCTTGACGGTATCCCTGCTTCCGCATTTGCACTACTGCAGAGGAACCTCCTCAGCACGCTCAGGGAGATGAGTTGGAACAGCAAGTCACGCCATGCTTCATTATAAATTGCTTTAATAACTTCTCATGGCTATTTTAAATTTTAATATCATAAATACCTAGGAATCTCTTGACCACAGGAAGTGGAACATTAACAAAGCATTCATCTGCTGAAGAGTGCTGTCCCTATCCCATAATGCTTCCAGCTTGCACTTCTGAGCCTTGGATTGAACTATTCCCTTGCTTTATGGAAATATTTTTTCCATAGACTTATAAATACATATTGACAAATACGTACTCCATAATTTTGTTTCTAAAAATGTCCTGTTAGCTTTTAGTTATCTTTAACTTATCATGCTGTGTGTGATCTTCTGCAGCTTTTTTTTTTTTTTTCCTTACATTTCCTAATCTGTTGCCAGGACTCACCCACACTGATTCATTTAGATGTGGTAGATTTGTTTCCACTACTTTTAACATTTCAATGTATGAATAAATCATCATTTATTTATCTGTTTTCTTGTGGTGGCTTCTAGAGTTTTGCTAATGGAGCGGTACTGCTGACTTTGTATAGCTTTCCGATGTTCTCAGCAAAAGACAAAATCTTCAAGATCCCCACATGGTCTAGTCCTACCTGACTGTTCACTCTTGCTCATTTCCTGCTCTCCTCACTTCTTGAGCTTCATTCCATCTGAGTGCAGTAAAATGTGGAATAAAGCAAGAAGAATGTGGTCAGCAGGTTGCTTGTGTCTCTTCCTTCCCTTTGTTAATGTCAATGTTTCCTACAACCTCACATCAGTCATTAACCTCTGTTTTGGCAGATCTTACCTGATATTCCAGAATAGGAGGTCAGGCACCTTGCTTGTCCTTTTATAGCATCACACTCTTCCTCTTTGGAGTGCTTGTCATGGTTAGTGTCTTTAACCACCGTGTTTGCACAGCTGGGTGACTTGCACCTGCTCTTTTGGGGGAGTCCAAGCTCTGAGAGCAGGGGCTGTCTGCCATATTTGACAGGTGTACCCCAGGCCCTAGCATGTTGCCTGGCTCACTGTAGGGTTTTCTATACTTCCAAAAGCAAGGACTTAAGAGAGCCATGGAAAGTGCAGGGAAGCCATACCACCGGATCCTTCAGGCTTCTTCATCAAGCTCTAGAGCAAGAGAGGTCAAACTGTTCTCTTAATTGTTGGAGAGTCAACATTTGCGACTTTGTAGGCCGTGTAATCTCTGACAGAAACGCTCAGCTTCACTGCTGTTCTCTGAGAGCAGACACAGATAAAATGTAAATGAACGAACCTGGCCATATGCCAACGTAACTTTATTTATAGACACTGAAACTTGAATTTCATATCATTTTAATTTTCATGTGTGATGCAATGTGAGTCATATGTTATGAAATATAATGCTTGGATTTTTTTCAACGATTTAAAATTATGAAGGCCATTCTTAGCTCACGGGCTGTCCAAAAGCAGGTGGTGGCGGGAATTGGTCTGTGGGCTGTTGCTGGCCAGCTGTGCTCTAGCACGGCTTCTATCTGTGCAGAGACCTTGCATCTAAGTCAGCTCATCACCGTGAACAAACTCACACCCAAAGAAGACACTGTGGGAAGGTCTGGAGGTCATGCACTATTAAAAAAAGTTAAGGTTAACCTTTAAAATAAAAGCAAATTTTCTCAAAAAGTTGCCAAATGCCTCTTCTACTACAGGATATTGAAACTAAGGCTCAGCCACCTAAAAGTGCATCTTGTGACAACCATATCATCCTCCCCAATTGTATAATAAAAAATACTGCCCACCCACTCACTTACCGTTCCTCTCTCATGGCTGATTCATTTGGCAGATCGAGCAGCTGACTGACAGGCAACAGATGCAATTCTCTGGCACTTTCACACAGCAAGGTCTCAGTCGGGCTGTCAGCACCTGGTCCTGGTCTATCTACCTTTGCATGAATGTAGTTGTGGGTTCAGCAACATTACCCATAGGCCAGGGAAACAAAGCAAAGCAAAACAAACAAAGGCTTCTGCTTTGCAATATTTGTTAATATAAAGCCTGTTGACATACTTTTTAATCTGTCAGCAGGCAAACCCTGGAAGGTAGCCCACACTGTCGATGTATTAACTTGTTCTTTTTCATTGAGATGGAAATATTAATGCATTGGCTGAAATGTGCACTGGTACAGCTCTGAAAGGAAGTGGTAGGGTGCTTCTTGGGCAGGTACCATCATCAGCTGGAGAGAAGAAGGGAGTGAGAATGAGGCGTGAGTACCATCGTCTTTTCAAGATGGCAGAGGCAGAGTCTTGTCTTGACTCAAAAAGTGGAAATTGTTAGTACTTTATATCCCTGTAGTTGGAAGGTGTGTTAGTCTGCTTTTCATCACTGTGGCAAAATACTTAAGAATAGCAATTTAAAGGAGGGAAGGTTCATTTTGGGTCATGATTTTAGAGGCTTCTGTCTATGGTCAGCTGGCTGCATTGCTTTCAGGCCTGTGGCAAGGCAGAGACTTCATGGTGGAAGGGTGTGATGGAGGACAGCTGCTCACCTCATGATGCACAGGAAGGAGGGAGGGAGAAGGAGGGGAGGGGGCAGGAGAGGGAGTGAGAGAGACTAGAGAAAAAGGGGCTAGAGATAAGACATAGTCCCCAAGGTTAAGCTCCCATGACCCACTCCTTTAAAACAGGCCCTACCTCCTGTTTCCATCACCTCTCAATAATGTCATCAATTTATTAATCCATCAGTGGATTAATTCACTGGTAAAGTTAGAGCCCTCAAGATCCAGTTACCCTCCAAAGCCCCATCCCTGAAGATTGCAGTACTGGGGATCAAGCTCAACACAGTGAGCTTTTTGGGAAACCTTCTAGATCCCAAGCATAACAGAATGGGTCAAAACATTCAGCCTCTCCACTTGAAGGGTGTTCTCCCTTGACAGGTGATGCCTCTTGTGGGCTGGTCTTGGATCACTTTCTCTTGCTAAACAGAGGTTCTCTGGATCATGTGACCCATTTCCTTGTTCATTTCTTTCAGAGGCTCCTCCTGGCTACATGCTGTATATACCCAATCACAGTTATCTGGACCTCTTCTCCCTGGCCACCAAGAGAGCAGAAAAGCATGCAGTAAACACCAACTGCAAGCCACAAAATGCCTGAGGACTCTGGAAGCTATGAGAGAAGCCTGAGTCATATTCTCCCTTGCAGCTCTCAGCAGGAACCAGTCTGGCTAATGCCTTGATCTTGGCCTTCTGTCTCTGGAACTGTGTGTTAATACAATTTTGTTATTAAGCCACCCAATCTGTTGTATTCTGTTACAACAGCCTAGGAAAATAGCATATCTCTACAATGCTCAGTGTGACCTGGGCTTGGTTTCCTCACTGGCTTCGCACTTGGACTCTGCTCACTGTTGACCTTCTGTGGTTAAGTATTTTTTTCTTTTCACTAAGTGGGATCACAGGTGTCCAGATGTATTGGGAAAAGTGTGTGTGTGTGTTTGATAGTTAGAACTAGGTGCTTTAGTGGGTACGGTGGCCAGGGATGCTAGAAATCTCCAAATGCATGGAAGTCTCATTCAACATTGCCCACTGGTAGCCCCATTGGGATTACTTCACCACACTGCCCTTCCTTTAATTTTATGAACCTTTCCCTACCCTGTGTATAAGCCCTTCCTTTTGCTGGAACACCTTCTGCTTGCCCTTCACAGGATTTAGAGCTCAACTGTGCCTGCAAAGTATTCACTTGGTTGTTGTCTTTTACACTGGTCTTTAGAAGGTATTCCGGCATAGAATGCATTATCACTATTTTTTTCTAACCTACTTGTTGATTTGTTTGTTTCTTTCTGTTAATGTGCGGGGTTGGTGGGAGCAAGGAACACATGTGGTTGCTCAGGATCCGGAGCAGAGCATGACATCCAGCAGATGGTCACAGATAGATGTCAAGTGTGTGAGTGTATCAGGAACCCTGGTGCTGGAAATCCGGGAGTGCTGAGGATCGGGGACGGAGGAAAGGAAGGAACATGAGAAGAGACAGGGTCAGAATGAAGAAGGAAGTGGTGAGGCCTGGCAGCAGACCTGAGAAGGCACCAGCAGGGTCCGAGAAGCTCAGGAAGCAGGAGTGTGTAGTCCTGGAGGAGATTATGGTGGAGCACACTTGCCCCTTCTTTCTGCAGTGGGGAGCAGCCTTGTGGAGTTCAAGATCTCCAGGGAGGTGGAGTCTAGGAAAAAGGACTCCTTCCCCATGAGGCCGACAGATGCCGAGCTGCCTTTTATTAAATTGTTAGGACGATCAGGACCTAGGTGAGGAGGACCCAACTAGAAAGTTGATGTTAAGAAAAATCATACCCCCTTTCCATAGAATGCTTTTCCTTCTTCTTGTGAGAGCAGATACTGTGGTGGGGAGGTCATGGACTGCTTCAGTGTGACCAACCCTACTTTTTAGGGACTTGCCTCCTTTTTTGAAAAGACACAGAACAGAGACTCAGCAAACTTCTGCAGGGACCTCAAATTGATTGTATGGCAACCAAAATGAAGTTCTGTTTTTGAAGCCAGCTGCAGCCTTATTTTTCCCGCAGAAGCCCTCTATTTTGCTCTCTATACATAAAGTTTCATTTTCTAGTTTGCTGTACACTCACAACTTTGGAGGTGAGGGACTCAGATCTCAGTCGGGTTGAGAGATAGCCTGTGCTGTAATTCTACCTCTGCTGCTAATTTGCCAGGTGACCTGTAGTGTTTTACGTAACCTCAGAAGGGCCTCAATTATTCTATCGAAAATTCAACGTGAATATGTTGCACCACAGGGGACTGGGGGTTGGAGAAAGAAGTATATGTGAAAGCACACCGAGCCACTTTCTGAACTGACTTTCTTTCTCTTAGTTTTGTTATTTCAACTCTCCCTGGGTCTTTCCTCTGGGCAGCCACTCACCTTTCTGGTTATCTTTCCCCCATCCAGTCATTCATGTAGCAAACTTACAGTCTGTGTTACATTTGAGCTGAATTACTTTATTCATTGTTTAATCTTTTCCTTAAATTGACACATCTTTCAAACTTTAAATGGGTTTAATTAAAAAGGGAAAAAGTTATATCAATGTGTATGACAATGAAATCACAAGTTTTTAAAATATATTTTTTCCCTGTGCCTAATTTTGTTCCTATATAATCAGTAAAATTTAAAAAATAAAGCCAACATCTAATATAGACATTATGGAAAACGATATGGAGATTTCTTAAAAAGCTAAAAATAGGACTGATTTGATTCACCAGTCCCACTTCTGGGCATATATCCAGAGGAAATGAAAGCAGTGGGTTCGAGAGGTATCTGCACTCCCGTGTTCATTACGACTCTGTTTACAACAGCTGAGATACAGAATCAGCCTAAGTGTCATTGCTGGATCAGTGGATAAAGAAAACATGTTACCTTTCTCTTAGACGTTTGGGTACCAAATTCACGCATGTGTTTTTGTGTGTGTGTGTGTGTGTGTGTGTGTGTGTGTGTGCGTGCGTGTGTGTGATCTTTTCATTGCTACAATAGAATACCTGGTGTTATGGTGTGGATTTACAATGCTCCTCAAAAGTCTCATGTGTTTTGAGTGATTGGATCATGGAGGTGCTATGCTCACCCCTGGGTTCATCTGTTGATGAGTCCCATAGCTGCCTGTGTTACTAGCAGATGAGGTCTGGTTGGAGGAGGGTTGCTGGCAGTGTGACTTGGAAAGGTGTGTTCTTGTCCCTGGCCCCTCCTCCTCTCTCTCTGCTTCTTGGCTGCAATGAGTTGAAGAACTTTCCCCTCTCACACCTTCCACTGTGCTATTTCTGCCTTGGAACCAGCCTACCATGGGCTGAAACCATGCACCAAAATCTTCTCTTTTAAGTTGTGAGTGTTGTGCATTTTGTCCCAGTGACAAGAGAATGATTAATACACCTGGGAACATCAATTTAAAGGAGGAAAGATTTATTTTGACTCCTGTGTTTCAGTTTGTAGTCAGCCAGTTCCATTGCTTTTAGGTCTATGTAAGGCAGAATATTACAGTAGAAGGACATCTCATCGTGTACAGGAAGGAGAGAGAGAGTGAGAGCCAGAGAGGAAGAGACCGGCATATAGATACAGTTCCCAAAGGTAATGCCTCTGTGATCCACTTCCTTCACCCAGCCCTCATCTTCTGTTTCCATCACCTTCCCAGTAATGCCATCAAACTGTGATCTTGTCATTGGATTATTCCACATGGATAATGTTAGCATCCTCTAGAGCCAATCAGTTCCCAAAAGCCCACCGGCTGGTATCCAACCCTTTAGCACAGTGAGCCTTAACAGCATAATAGTATTTTACTCAGCCACAAAATAGGAATTTGTGATTTATAAAAACATGAATGAAACCGAGAACATTATACTAAATGAAGTAAACCAAGTACAGAAAAAGTGTTGCATGATCTCATTTATATACGGAACCTAAAATGTAGCACTCATGGAATTGGAAAGCACGAAGCTGCGTACTAGCAGCTGGGGTGATGAGGGGGTGGGGGTTGTGGAGTAGAGTTGGTCTGAGGTTACAAAGCTTCAGTTAGGAGGATCACGTCACAGCCATTTATTGTACAAAGTGGGGACTACAGTTAATAACAATGTATTGTGCACTTGAAAATTGCTCAAAGAGTAGAGCGCGAATGTTCTCAGGACAAAAATGGTTAAGTATGTAAGATAATGTATACATCCATTAGCTTAATTTAGCAATTCCAGTGTATACATAGTTGAAAAAAATCTTACTGGGTGCCATAAAATTGTTATTTTTATCAGTTAATTAAAAGGAAAGCCCAGTATCTATGGAGTCCAGCTTTAAGCACCCTTGCTTCAGTGTCAGCTTCTCAGGCCATGTCAGTCCCTTGTATACCTGTGTGTCCTCCTTTGTGATACTATTCACATCCTCTTATAGTTACAACTCCATATCTGTTACCTCCACTGGAAAGTAAGCTTTAAGGGCAGCAGCAGGCTAATATAGCCAAGGTCTAGAGAGTACATGGTACAAAGATGGTGGAAGAGCTTTTGTGGAATAAGATTAAAAGTCTGTTCATGTACTTACCTAAGACTTTTGAGGCCACTATTGAAAAATTGCAGTTCATGATATCTTTTTCTCCTTGTTTTAGTGTTGAGCTTTCTTACCTGGGGATAGTGTGGCACCTGTGAGCAGTGAAGCAGGATTTAATTCATAGGAAGTGGTGGGACACATAGTTAGAAGTCTAGGTACTTCCTCCAGTGAGCCAATTGTTAAAGATTAAAATGTGGTGGGGTATAAAGAGCTTAATGTTCTCAAATTCTTAAAACTTACACATTTTTGGGATGTGTAAGTAATGTGTAGTTGTCAACTTAATTTTCATCCCAACAGGCCTCTTCCCATATAAAGTGTATTCCCATATAGAGTGTTTTACTGTTGTTGGTGTCTGGCTGTTGCTTAAATCTCCATGAGGCTCCCAAAGAAGGCATAAACCTTATTTTTACCTGTTGTTCCCTTGACCCCACACACCTGGTTCTATCAGAAGTCTCCACAAATTTCTGAACATCTGAAAAACAGCAATTATGCAGGCATGGTAGATGTCTTGGCAGGTGTCTGGTTCTGCATGGGTACTAAGTCCTTGACAGTGGTTCTCCAGAAAAATGATGTGCTCCTTATCTGTTTGCTAATTCCTTCCACACATCACAAGACTTTTCTGTAAATTCCCATCAGTCTTGACAAAGTTATCTTGTAGACTTATGTAGTGATTTTGATGGCTGCACATAGCTGTTTGTCTTGTTCAGAACTAAATTAATAACACCATGATGGCACCTACTTTAGCACCCAACTTCTTAAGCTCTCCTAATATACTAATCAGCATGTCAGTGAAATATTTTTTTTTCTGGATAAAGACAAGCCTGGTGAAATGGATTAGACATTCACATGGCATTGCATAATTCAGCATGCCAGTACGGTGCATATGATTTGCATTAATAGCCTGCACTGGAAGCTGCTCCTCATAGGCTTCTCTCATTAGGTCGAATATAGAAGATTCCAGACTGTCAGTCAATTACACTAATTTCCTTTTCCATATTTATTCCATCACTATCATTGACAGCTACCATTAAGTGACATTAATACAATACAATATCATCTTGCATTTCTACAGAGCATCTCAGGGTGCCTAATAGTTCCTCTCCAGCCAGGAAATCATATTACAAAGGGAAAAGTGCCCTCTTTCTCTAAGTAGAAAATATATATCCAACTCTCTTGTATCATGTGGAGTTACCCAGCATCTCTGGAGATGTTCTTGGATTCTGGGCATGGGCGTTAATTTTTCTGTTGTCCCAAAATACACAAGGTCATGACTCTTAAGGATTAGGGTGGCTTAGTGGGCAGTGATGACTTTCTAGGGAGCATATTCAACCATATTTCCTACCTCCCCTCAGCTGTGATTTAGGACATGTTTACAAGGTATAGCTGGTGGGGACCTTCTGGGGGAATTCATTTTCTTAGAAGGGTAGCAAAGGCTACATGACACAATTTGGCAAGAATTTCTCCCTTCCTGTTCTTGCTTTGCACCATCACTTGGAAGGCAATGTCATCTCGACTCAGTAGAATGGAGCAAAGCTCTCCTTTGCCAGATAGGTGGCTTGTATATGCAAGTTGCCAGATCTGGCTTATTCTCTTTTCTTCTCCTCTACTCCCAGTAACCATGAATGGATTAGAAATGTGCTGCACAGAAGCCAGCTTTGCTGTCCAGGTGTCAGTGATTGGCCATACAGATTAAGCCCTTGCTCAGTTTTAGGTGACACATCAGTGGGTTTTCCAGATAAAACGCGGAATGCCTAGTTCTATTTGAATTTCACAGAAACAACGAGTTTTTTTTTTTCACCTAAGCTTGACCCCAATATTGCATGGAACATATAAAATAATTTTTATTTCAAGTTCAAATGTAACTGACATTTGAACTGTGTTTTCATTTGCTGAGTCTGGCAAACCTACTCATCATGTGACTTGATGGTCTGTGAACCAAGCCAAGCAAGCTACTAAGCTCCTAGGAAAAATCACATCAAAGCATGTCCTTGTATTAGTCTACATGGAGCCATGGTATTTACAAAGTGCAAGACTCACAGCTATGGGAGACGCACAGCAGAGTCAGAACTGGTGAGAAAACAGGACAAAAGAGGAATGGCTACAGGTCACAGAAGCACAATGGAGCCAGTGTCAAAAGTTGACTCAGGATGTATAGAAAAGCAGAATGGTCTTTAAAAATCATTTCTAGTCTTTATCCATAACATTTTGTGAAGGCTTCTTGCAGTGGGAATTTCTGCTTTGCATCTGTGCAGCAGGCTAGAGAGACTGGAAAACAAAGCTTTCTAATTTGTAAGTAGACATGTGGATTGCATTTTTATTGTCAAGCGAGAGCACATCACATTGATTGACAATTGAAAGAAAGCCTGGGGGTAATATATCAGTAGGTGTTTGTGGAGGGCATGGCTGGTAAACTTTTGAAAAGGAAGATCATGATGAAAGATATTTTACTAACACTATTTTGGAGGTGTCATGGGAGGGAACACAGGAGACAGCGACCCTCGGATAACTGGGGAAAAAGTCCTTTTGCCCTGATGGTCAGTACACTACACGGGATGACACTGAACACTGTGATCCTTCCTCCTTCGATAACCTGAATGACCTGGCACTGTGTATAACAGGTGCCTCTGGTGCTCATGGTCATTAGAGCAAATTGTTGAGTGCTGTTTCTTCTGTGAACTGGGAGAATAATTACACAGTTTGTGGGATGAGGTAGAAAAGACGGAATTGTGGCACAGAGAGGACAGCATCAAAAAAGTAAATTGGAGACAGAGTAAAGAAGCTGGGAGAGCAGCAAATCTTTAGAACTTTTAGGTATTTCTTTTTCTTTTCTGGTCAGTTAAGATTTGTATGATAGGGAATAAGGAAGCATGTTGGATTCAGCATCCACTATGTCCCTGTGTTAGTCAGCTTTCTATGACTGCAGCAAATACTTGAGATATATCACTTTAAAAGAAGGACAAGTTTATTTTGGCTCACTGTTTCAGAAGTGTCAGCCCATAGTTGGTTGGCCAGGTTGCTTTTGGGCCTGTGTTGAGGCAGATCATCATGGCAGGAGCACACTGTGGAGCAAAGAGCCGAATGCAAAAAGTAGGGAAGTGGACAGGCTGCAATACAAATATCCCTTTTAGGCACAGACTCCCAATAAGGTCCTCCTATGAGGCTCTCACCCTATAGGTTCTGCTGCCTCCCAACAGTGGCACAAGCTGGGGACCAAGTCTTTAATGTATGCCTTTATGGGACATTTAGCCAAATCATAGTGTGCCTTGTATCTTTGTTTTTGTTATCTGCAAGGCAAACTTTATCCTTGTTTTAATGAGTTTTCAAACAGTAAGAAGCTTTCTCAAGAATGCTTGGCAGCCAGGAAAGATCCAGTGTTGGAAATAGGTATTTTCCTTCCCTAGACTTGTTCTAGTCCCACCTTCCAGGTTGCCCATCTCTATTGGAAAGCTGCTCTGCATACTGCCTACCAAGTCTTGTTGGGCATGTGGGCAAAACTATTTCAGATGCCTATCAGACTATTGCCTGTGTGTGTGTGTGCATGTGTGCTTGCACACACACGTGCACATGCGTGTAGTGCAAAAAAAACCTGGCCTGGATTCAGCAAAATTGATAATAAAGGTATAACTTGCTTCTGTAATAGAATTTATTTGCAAAGTGATAAAGTTATAGATTTTCTTCCATTTTTCACTTCCTTCAGTGTCCAACCCTTTTGGCAGTGGCAAAACATCAGCTGGCAATTTGATAAAAGAGTGACCCATGATATCTTACAGAAAAAAGGCTATAATCGGATGCTATCCTACAGAAGGAAGCAGCAAAGAACAAAGGGAATATATGTCATCTTTTTAAAGACATGGAGATTTATTTTTGAGATAATGGGTGAGGCTTTGGCGATAACAGGAGGAAAAAAAGATGTTCTGGCTGCAAATCATCTTTGTATGCTCATAAGCGCTTGAAGGTTGGGGAGAAGTGGATATCATGACACCTTCGGTGATCAGTTAAATGACTGAAGAGCTGAAAAATTTAGTAAGGGAAAATGGTACTCATTGTTTTACCCACTTTTTCTTCCTTGTGTTTTGTTTTGTTGTTCATAGTTTAAACAGTTCATGTTTAGTGAAAGGGTGTCCTGTTGTGCCTAAGTTTTTGCCCCTATGCCAATCTTGAAGTAGCACTCTGCACTTGTACTTTCCTCCAAGAAAATTTGCTCCACAAGACAGAGTACAGATTTTACTGAAGATTTCTTAAGTAAGACCAAAGAGGGAATTTACATCTCATAATCAAATTGCTATTAGATGTCCCTTCCTAGTTTTATTCTTGGCTTGTCCATTGGGTTTTTGAAACCTTTCACCAAGTAGCTTCTCAAATTCTCCCTTTTAGAGGATTCTTTTCCTCTACTCAGTTCTTTTGGGAAAAAAAATTGCCTTGTTTCCACCCTTTCAATCCTTGGCACCTGCCCACCCACACACCTGAAAGCCCAGCATTGATGTGGTTTATCAAAGCATCTCCCCTAAAAATGTACACCTTTCCTTGCAGTGGATTTATGTAACTACTGCTAATAAAAATGAGATTTTGTTTGTATTGTCACAAGAACATGATTTATCAGGAAATAATACCTGGCAAAGAGTATCATATGCTTTGTGTTTCCTAATTTTTAGGTTATCTGCTATCATCTTATCCAAAACTAGAGGTTGGGCTCTGTGGCCATGGAGGTAAATGGAATCTTGTCCAACCACATTTTCAGGATAGCATCAATTCCTTCTCCACTTTTAATTGAATGTTTCCAAAGCAATCTGAGTTGATATTTACCCAGGAGCTGAAACTGAGATTTTCTTTTTTTAACCTCCCCATCTAGGAGTGGCTAATGATCTTCTTTCTTCCCTTTATTTTGGGACTGCCCTCCTTCAGATTTCCAGTGTCTCTCAGGAAGAATGTGTGCTTGGGCTTTCACGGTATGATAATTCCTTTCTGTTCACACTAAGCCTCAGGTTCTAAGGTCTTAGAATTACTAAACTAATTTTCAGATTTTAATATCTTACTCTTGGGAACACTGAAGTCTTGTGAAGCCGGCCGTGGTCTATAGCCCTGGGGGACATCAAATGTTTACTCCAAAGTTGACTTATCTATCAACTCTCCTCCAGTGGCAATTCAGACTCCTGCAGATTTGCGTTATTTTTGCATAAATAGTGCTCATTAAAATCATGTGTTTTTCAAGTGGAAATCAGGCTTGATATGTATCTGAGGCTCACTTGGGATATAGGAAAGATTTTTTCTTAAATAAATCTATAAAACTCAGGCTGTGTTATTGCTTGTTTGTAGAACCATGTAGGGAAAGCTTTTCCAGAATCTATTGTGTTCTTCTGCTCACCATGTTCCTCTGCCCTCAAAACTTTCCTTTTTCTGTCACTTTTGAAATCTGAGCGAGCCCTTTCCTCCTTCTGACTCATTTACCTGTGACGTTCTTTCATGACCTCATCATTGTTTTATCAGACATTCTGTTCCTGCCCCCAAATTGTGCCTCTTCCTCCTGAACTTACTGGTTTCTAGGGCATGTTTTCCTTCGCTGTGTTTTTTCCTAGGTCGGCTCTCTTCCCAGGTCACCCTTCTTTCTTGTGCGTGATGCATGTCACATCCTGAGGAGCATCAGCTGCCAGGTCCACCCCTCCCCGTCCCCCTCG
>PVLD010018612.1:0-38538 GCA_004027595.1 Dinomys branickii | reverse complement strand
ATCTGTTCTAAAACAAAGAACAGATGGGATGAAGGAAAGTAGAAAAGAAAAAGACAAAAATGTATGTATGTATATATGAATATACATATATGCAGGAGGGCTAACATGGTTCTACTATTGTATTATATCACTTAATGCTAAGCAATAATCGATGACGGGTTATTTGATCAATCTTGTATGTCTGTATGTGTTGTCCTGAACACACACTTCGAAGATATCAATATGTAAAGCAGCAACTACTGGTATTTTTTTGTTGTTGTTGCTGTTGTTGATGTTTGCCTGTTTTGTTTTTTGTCTTGATTTTTGGTTTTTGTGTTTTTTCTATTGTTGAGAGGATTAATTGTCTGACTTATTTTGCATGTCTGTATATGGGTTCATATATTTACACTTCGAAGATATCAATGGATAAAGAAATAACCACTGTTGAGACCATGTCACCTTGTCTATAGATTAGTTGTGATTGTACTATTTTTTATGCTAATTGGTGTCTGTCAATATGTTTTTGTACTTTTATTTTTTTAAAATAAAAAATAAATAAATAAATAAATAAATTGAAAATGATGAAAGTTGCAAATGCACTGAATGTACATAATCTAGTTAACAGTATAGCTCGGGAAGAGCATGCATTGTGGTGCAGGTTGTTTACTATTAATATGATCTGGCTGATCCATAAAGAAGGATACACTGAAGATCTCTGTAGGTAAATGCATTCAACTCAAGACCATACTCATAAGTGAAATAAATTAGACCCACATGTGTAAACATCATATTCTCATTACTGTGAGAAATTCAATAAATAAATAAGATGCAAAATGCACAATACATATTGTGAATTCAAAAGAAAAGACAAACAGTGATGGAGGAAAAGGGAAAGGAAGGAAGGGAAAAGGAAAAAATACATATTTATAAACAAGATAGTTAAGATAGTTACACAGCTAGTTTCTCTTAGTTCATGGAAAAGAAAGTTTTGTGCTAATATTGTTTGGACAATATTTCTTGTACTCTGAGTAGCTACTATGAAGATAACAATATGCAATGTATAAATCATTGTCATTTTCCTATTAGTCTGTTCTGAAACTCTGCTTTATTGTTATTTTTATTTTTTCATACTTTAAAATTAAAAAAAGATATCACTGATGTAGAGCTTCCAATTGCTGCTGCCACTCAGGATCCCGAGAGAATATCATACTGTATATTATTAGCATGGGAAAAGATAAAAATTAAAAGTTTAAAGATAGATCTTTGATGCATATTACCTTCATATCATACAGTTGAGAACTCATAAATTCACTCATCTCAAACTGAGGACCATTTTTAGAATTATAGTAAGTACTGCCTGTTAGCTATTATACTATGAATTATGACTACACATACTAATTGACAAAGTATACAGTATTAAAAATTTTCCCCATTCATGATTAGTATTTTAAAATATGAATTTTGAGCACCCAAATACTAACACAATGGCTGTGAATTAATAGAAACACTAAAAGATTAAACTGTGTAGCTATGTTTTCAAAACCTATGGAAAACCTTTGAGAAGCTGTCAAAGGGTTAAGAGATGGATTTCCACTTTTTGAAAGTCATCAGATAAGGGAATTTTTACATGTAAATTATCATTTTCAGTAACAAGAAAGTCCTTGATTAGATAAACTTCTATACATCTGTGTTCAAAATATTCCTTAAATGTGCCCATTTAGCATCCTTTTGTTTGAAATTACTTTTATTTTTAACTCTTACCTCTAGTTTAGGAACATGAACTTCATGTTTACTTACTTTTTAAATCCTTATAATTACCATTTCAGGAGCATATTCATTCTATCTTTGAAAATTCTGACAATTTTGGGTGATTTGTCTTTTAGTAGAAGGTAAACAGGTTTGTGTTTGGCTTATGGCAATGTAGCATGAGAGTCTGTACGTACAATATGTTTTGTCTTCACCCTAAACAATTCGTATTAGATCTTACTAGAAACTATGAGAAGGGTTCAACAGGGAGAACCCTTGGGATGTCTTTTGTCAGCATTTCTCACATCTCTTTCCAATTCTTATGTGGCTCCTGACATAGTTTCTTCTTTCCTGGAACAGTGTTTATATGGACCCAAACTTGAGACTAAGGAAATCTCATGAAATTATTTGAGATTCTTTACTTCTGAATATTGCTCTGCATCTACTTAACAAAAATGGGAATAATTTTCCTGATTAATTTACCATCATATTAAGGGACTACTGATGTATTAATTCATCTGCTCTTCTAATGGAATATGCTCAGAATTTCAGACCACTGTGTGAGCCACAGTTTTGCGAAGGCAGTGGGAATTCTCTTTTTTAGATAAATTTTAGATAAGGAGCACTAAGCATGTAGGCAATTTAACTCTGACTTGGCTATAACTGCCTCAGCAGATGTATGTTTCTTTAATGTGTTCATTTCAATGTAGTAAAAGTAATGGTATCTGCATTCATATGTATTAGGTTTTTGGTTTTTTGTTTGTTTGTTTTACTCAGTGACAAAATTGAAGCTTTGGGAATACTTTTATTTTGTCCTGGCTTTGCTCCCTTCCCTGAACTTTTATCTACTTCTTCATGAACATTCAGGCAAGACAGCAGGTGAACAATGATCCATCCTCAATTGAATATTATACTTCTCCATCAAGGATAAAGAGGGTCCAGGAAAATTAATCCTATGCTCTAGGAAGTTTATTAAAAATGCTCAATCAGGAGCTGATGGCAGCTTAAATAGCTTGAAGTAATTCTCTAGGGGAAATCTCCTAAAATCCTATCTGTTAAGGTAGATTCAGCTTAAGATAATGCAAAGATAAAGTTTTAAAAAATGCTTTTAAAACACCGCTGACCTTACATAAAGTTATGAAATTAAACAAAATGTCATCAAGCGTTGTGTTTAGTACTCAGGATGCGCATCTGTAATTTTATGATCCTAGCTCAGAATAAATATATGAAGCTATCTTTAAACAACCAAAAACAAAGTTTGAAATTGAGAATTTGATGCTTATTTTAGCATGTGCATTCATGCATGATTGGAAGTTCCCTCCCACAAATATTTGCTGTGAATTTAACATAGATTGATACACTTCTGTGAATAAGGCAGTGTCAATTTTAAGACTTTTTCGCTAAAGAGTAAGAAGATGGAATCAAAGCTCTGTTCATGTACATTCTAATTCTCTGAGGTGAGTGTTAAGTAGTACGAAGTGTGTTATAAGCAAATATGTATAGTGCTCTATGACATATAATAAGCATTTGAAGACAAGGACAGAAAACGTATTTTAAAACTTTAGGAGATACTTTCAATTTCCATTGTAATATATAAAGTCCTTGGAGCCCTCACTCCCGTGTCCACAATGAAAGAAACAGCTGAATAAATGTACAATGAAAATGTTTTGGTGTATTCAGCAAAGAAGTGCTACCACATAGGCAACTTCCATGCTGGAAACGGTAGACTTAGGCAAAAATAGAAAAATCACAACTTACTGAAAGCAAAGTCACTAGTGACAGGTTAGAGCAATTAAATAGTAATGAACAGTTTACTGAATGCTACTTAGTATCTGTTTCAGGGGACCCGTAATTGTTAGAAGAGTTCTCTCATTTTCTTATCCCTGGAAGTCTCACCAATTTCCTCTGGCAAAGATTGAAAGAAAAAAAAAAAGCTCCTACTTCCAACAGGGAAGGGAGTGGTGGGATTGTATCACAATTTTTAAACATGATCACAGGATAATATTTTGTACAACAAATTTCTTTTTAGGAATCTAGTTGTGGAACCTGTACTGAACCAGTGAAAATGCTCTGAACCAAGGAGTTAGAAGGCAATCAACTTTTTTATGCCAGCGGGCTGAGGGTGGAGTCACCCCCAAAACATCATCCCAGAGCTGACTGGGCTTAGTTTATATAATTGTTTTTCTTGGGGAGGGGGGAGGTTATTTGTACTGGGAATCGAACTCAGAACGTTGCTCTTGCCTGGCAGGTGCTTAGTTTACATAGATTTGCAAGCAGGAAGTATCAAGGCTTAAAAGCATGGTGCATTTTATTGGGTAGCATCAGTCATCTCTCATCGCTGGGCTGAAAGTCCTTGAAATAAGTTAGCAAACAGGGTATGTTTGGGGGCAAAAAAATACAGGCTGCGCAGCCGGGTGTGGTCATCTGCGGTGAGTTAGGTTATCTGTGGTGTAGTCAGTCAAGACCGAGTGAGGGGATCGGATAAGCCGTGTGGTGGGCTGCGTGATCTCATGTTGTCCTAATATGGTGTCTGACCTTTAGTTGATTTTTACATTTTAAAAATTTCCATTACAATTTGATCCGGCAAAAGAGGAATTAGAAAATCTCCTCTGATATGTAGGCTTCAAATCTCACATAGAAAAAAAAGACAGTAAGAAATGCATTTAAAGGTTGGCACACACACACAAATACTATTCAGTCATAAAATTAGAGTGGCTTTTCTTTCTTAATACTTTATAATCGCATCAACAGAGAACAATTAGAGTAACAGTGGACTATAACAGAAAGAGGTAAGATATGTAGATTCTATTTAAGAAAATTTTAGGACAATGTAAAGATAAATGGAATACAAAAGAAGAGAAAATGGAAGTTTTGAACCGCAGTTACAGGGAAATCAAATGCAGCATAAAACTCTGTCCAGATAAATATGAAACCTAACCAAAGGGGCAATTTATCTCAGATACTATGTTAGTGTGCTTTCTGTATTCATAGCATAATATTACAAACTGGATGATTCATATAGCAAAGCAGATCATTGGGCTCAGGGTTCTGCATGAGCGGTCAGTCCAAGAGCATGGGGATGATATCTGCTGGCTTCTGGTGAGGTTCTCAGGCTGCAGCATAACATGGTGGTACAGTGGAAGCAGCAGACAAAACAGTAGGTGTACTCGTGCTATAAAAGCCTGCTCTCAAAGTAACTGACAGCAAGTTCTCACCCATTGCACAGATTTATCCAGTCTTATAAGAAATAATACAATCTTGTGATTGTAATAATGAAGATACACCTTTATATAATAGATAAGGATAAGCATTTATTATCCAAGTATCTTTTAAAAATCTCACAACCTTTCAATACCATTACATTGAAAATTAAATTTCCACAGGAGTTGTGGATAGGGCAAACCATAACATTACCTGACGAATGATGAATTATGTTTGAGGTGTTTTTTTTTTTAATAAGTCATGATCCAAGACTAGAAAAACACAAGCAAATGAAACAAAGGAAGATTTCAGAATGAAAAATGGATGAGATTTCATACTTTTCAGACAAGATTTTCAAATTAGTGTGATTGCTCAAGGCTCTAGTAAAAAATATCAACAACATGCAAGAATACATAAGTCATGTAAACAGATTGTTGAAAATCATAAGAATGTGAGAGAATAAAGCACTAAGAAAATGAAGATGTTTGACAGGTTCATTGTTAGACTGAAGGCTGCTAAGAAGCAATCACTGGGACTGAAGATACGTTAAGACATAAAAAGCATGGACATGTGCTATGTGTATGTACCAATGACCATGAAGAATGTAACTATTATATTCTGCAATCTTTTTAAAAATAATACTTAGCAAAGAAGCTTCCCACATTGAAAATCTAATAAAACTCTTCACGAAAAAACAGAAGGGAAAGTAAAAATATTTTGATTATTACAAATTTTCTGACATAAACTTACTGAAAATACTACAGGAGAAGAAAAAGACAGAGACGAGTTAAATATTTAGCTGATAATATTTGTTAATTTTCCAAAATAAAAAATAGACGTTATACATAGAACCTGGAAGCTTACAGAACACAAATAAAAGCAGGTTAAGAGCTAAACAAAAACCTCTTTTTGGAAATAGGGTCTTGCTATGTAGTTCAGGCTGGCCTTAGACTCACCATGTAACACAGTCTGGCCTTCAACTACTAGACATTCTCCTGCCTCAGCCTCCAATGTGCAAGGATTACAGGTATGCACCACCACACTCAACTTAAAACATTAACACTTGGGTGTATCATAGTCAAACTGCAGAAAAGCAAAGACAAATATAAAAAGTTCAAAGAAGCTAAAGATGGTAGAAACTAATTAATCTATGGAGGAACAACAAGGAAAATCATATGCTATATCTGTTTTAAAATCACAGGAAATAAAAAGTGGAATAAAATATTTAACTTGATCAACTTGCATCATATGTAAGAAAATTGATGTGCCTTGGAACCATGATGTTAAATGACATCCACAAGGCACACACGCTTGACTATCACATGTTTTTTTCTTATATGAGAAATCCAAATTATAAAGAACAATATAGATAGATAACAGGAAATATGGAGTTCAAATCTTTTTCAATATGGAATGGGAAGAGGAAGAAATAGAATATTCAATTTTAAGGAAAAAGGTTAACCACAAATGCACAACAAATTAATTTTTAATATAGATAACAATGTTGAAATTCACAGGACTGTACCCTAAAAACAACTGTGCTATAGGGTAATTTTAAAGCCAACATAGAAAAGCTTTCACAAATACAAAAATAAAACAATTTGTGTACCTATAAAAGCTTCTGGAGTGAAGGAGTTCAAAATATGAATTTTCAATGATGAAAAATTTTAACAGCTGGAGGCAGAGAAGGTATTTCAAGAGAAATAAAGGACATAATCAAAGGTTGACTAATTTGAGGTCAAGACAAGTAAAAAGTCACAAAAGAAAACATAATTATTAGAAAAATAATGCTAACTCCTTTCACTGAGAAGGCTGCAATTAATGTAACCCACCTTAGTATGGAAAGTGAGATAATAGTCATGTTTAAAAAAATGATACAGTCAGAGATACAGCCAAATAGTAATTTTATTATGAGAAGGACACTATAAATTTCCTGGCTGTTTTTCAACTGGAAGTACATTCCTGGGAAGTCTGCCTGATTGGCTCATCTCAGACCACATGTCAAGAGAAATCTCATCATTTTGCAGACACATTTGGTGAAATATTATTTAATAAAATTGTATAAAGCATGAGAAAGAGGGAAGAACCAGAAATGATTTTGTTTCAAACCTTCTCTACTATTGTGGGAGTATGGATTGGCACAACTACTGTGGGAATCAGTGTGGAGATTCCTCAAAAATCTAGGATTGGAGGTCCTATTTGACTCGGGTATTCCCCTTCTGGGTGTCTTCCCAGAAGAACTGAAAACATCATACCATAGTGATATATGTGCACCCATGTTTATAGCAGCACAGTTTGTCACAGCTAAATCTTGGAAACAACACAAAGGCCCATCAAATGAGGAATGGATAAAAAGATATAGTATTTTTATGAAACAGAGTACTATTCAGCTACAAGAAGGATAAACTCAAGGCTTTTATAGGTAAATGGATGCAACTAGAGACCATACTCATAAGTGAAATAAATCAGACTACAGTGTAACAACATTGTACTGTCTCCCTGGTGTCAGAAATTGAAAGTGTAAATAAGATCCAGAATGTTGGAGACCATTACAAAGTGGCTGTGAGCTGGATTTAATATTAACCAATTGGTTTTCCATATATAATGTGCATTGTGTGATGCTTAGTCACCTTGTCTGAAGATAGGCAGTGGACTCATAGTAAGTGACCCTCTGTGAGTCCCTGGTCACCCTGAGGCCTGAATTGGCCTGTGAAACTGTGATATCTCAAAGGACAAGATAAGGCCACAGCTGAGGACGTTTGGCTCCAACCCCAAATAAACTACAAGGAGACTGCAGCTGCAGGCCCCACACTCCTACAATAAATATCAACCTAAAGATAAGGCAGCTCTCCTGATTGACATACTTTACTACTTGGGAAAGTTCTCCCAAGGTCCTGCAAGATTTCGGTGTTTTCTTGAGTATCCTCCTCCTTTGTTTGAAGACAAAATAAATATGAGTCACCCAGAGAAGTCTGTGGCTAAACTCAGAGAATACTGAAGCTCTAAGAGAGGTAGTCCCTCCTGGAGCCCTGAAATCATTTCCATTGTCTCATTTATTTAAGCCTTCACCATCCACTCGCTTGGAAGGTTGCAGGCCTGATCAGCCTGCAATAACTAAGGGTTATTTAACCTGATATCAAAATGTATAGTAGATATTGTGAAAGGGAAAGAAATATACATATGTTTATATATACAAGACAGCTAAGTGAATACTACTACTAATTTCTGTTAGTTCATTGAAAGGAATGGTTTGTGCCTATAGTATTTGACCAATTTTTCATTCCTAATCTGAGCAACTCCTTTGAAGGTAACAATATGCAATATAATAACCACTGTCAATTTCCTATTATCTTGATTTGAAATTCTGTATCCTACTTTTTTTTTTCTCTTTAAAATAAAATAAATTGTTTCAGAATCTAGAAAACTGGTTAACTTTCCAGTTAAACTATACAGATCAAAGAAGAAATTTCATTGAAGAAAAATGATACACTTAGCTTTGGATATCAAAGGTATTTGAACATATTTTTGTGTGATATCTAGCAAGGATTTGAAACTAGTGTTAGAAGAGTATCTGAGACTGAAAACATAGATGGGGCTATTTCATTAAGCTGTCCGAAAATTTAGCAGGAAAAAGATTTTCTGGAATAAAAGAGAAGAATTTTGGTATGGTTTAGGTCCAGAATGTCCCCTAAGGGTCTCATGCCCCCATATAGGAGGTTTCTGGAAGGTGAATAACACATGTGAAGCACATAGCTAACTTGTTAGGAGCTGGGGCCATGTCACAGGGGTGGGTTCCTGGGATTGTGACTCGGAAGTGTGTATCTGCCTTTTGGCCTCTCCTCTTCACTCTGCTTCCTCACATGTGCATATTTCCATGACATCTTTCCTCTGCTGAAAGCCGATGAACACGGGAACTTCTGAAATAAGAACCAAAATAAGTTGTTCCTCCCTTAAAACTTAGGTGGCAAGTTCTGTGCCCAGGGCACAGAAAGGGAGTAAGGTGGGGTTCAGCAGTGAACAAGAATAAAGGGGACATAAAAGGGATTGGTCAGTGTTATGCTACAGCAAACTTCATAACTAAGGATAAAAAAGTGTAAAAAGTTTGAAATATTGGTAGAACTTAAGAAAAGTTTGTGAGTTCGAGTCCAGCCTGGGCTACACACTGAGCTCAATGCTTGTCTGAACTACACAGCAAGACCCTGTCTCAAAAAAAGCAAGAAAAGAAAAGAAAAAATGTTTGTGAGAATAAAAGCAAAATCTGAGAGCAATGAGTGATGAGCAACTTTTACTCAAATACTGTCTTGGTTACTTTTCTCTCATTGCTGAGACAAAATACCTGACACCCAAAATTAAGGAAAGAAAGGTTTATTTAGCTTACAGTTTGTGGAGGTTTCAGTTCACACTTGGCTGGCTCCAAGGCAGAGTGGCATGGGGCAGAAAGCAACAGTTCATGGTGGTGGAAGACAGCAAAAGCAGTAAGAGCAAAAGGAAACAGTGGCAGTGGGCAAGGCTCTTTCCCCCCCACTACACTGTAGAGAAGCTCTACACCCCAGGGCAGGTGTAGCGTTCATACCCACAATCCCAGCATTGGACCATGGGTCAATCAGAAACCCTAGAAGCCTGCTGTATGACTGCATGAGGCTTTGGGAGGCACCCAGACACAAGCCACAACAAAGACCTAGAAGAACAACTAGAAAATGTAGAACAACAGGGTACAGATAGATATTTGTAAAATAGGTGGAAAGGAGGCCGAAGTAGAGGTAAAATACACAAGGAAAAAAAAAAATCTGAGCAAACCAGCAGTTTAGCAAGGTGAGACTGGGTCAAGGACAAAAGATGTTTGGTTTCAGATATCATGACCAACTTTTAAGGCAGGAGAGCAGAGAGCCGTGGCGAGCTAATGCACAAGTAAACTGTGTTCGAGGGCTGGTGAAACTAAGGTAGTTTAGGCCGAGTGACTTCCATTTTCAAAAAATTAGGTGGAACTTTTCTTTGTAATAAAGAATGATACTGAAAAATGACATTGACGTAGAATGTGTAGAAAGGCATAGACAATTTAAAAATGCTTCTACAGGGAAACAATCAATATGTGGTAAATAAAAGGATTTTAGGACAGAGGTTTAGAGCTAGGAGACATTGATATTATACCTATCACGTGTTTTATGAGCGTAGCCAGCAATATTGGGTGGAAGGAGAACAAGTTTGCCAGTCAAGTCACAGACAGGAACTGGGTTACGGAGCATGTAAAATTTTTTTTCATTTTTACTTGCTTAAATTTTAATTAAATTTATGCTGTCTTTAATGACACTTCTTTCTCTTCATTTTCAGTGACTGTAAATGAACCAGCACTTTTATTTTGCTTTTTTTTCTCAAAAGTTTAAGAAATAAGAGAAATATACTTCAAGAAAATGTGCCTAAATTTTTAAGATTTATATTGTTTTATTGTACTTAATGTGTAAAAGCTGCAGGAAGGTAGTGCTTCTATCCTCATGAATAAAATCTGCCCAGAGGACTGCAAAAACCTAACTTTGCTTAAATTTATCATAGAAGAACTTATATGACAATCAAACGCACTGAACTTGAGCATGTAAAAAGTACGGTTAGGAAATATGAGAGCCTGGGAGTTTGTCCTCTTTCGCAAATCATGGAAAACATCGCGTTTGCTGTAGTAATTAGCTTTCTCGTCACTGGGACGGAACCTGGCACCTTTTCAGGGAGAGGTTTGTTTAGCTGAGTTGCCAGGGGCTCCTTCCGCATTTGGCCGGCTGCAGGGGAAAAGGGAATGTCAGAAAGTCAGGGTCGAGGAAAAGTGCTTGGCCCGTGGAATCCAGAAGCAGAAAGATAAGGGAAAGTCTGGAACAAGCCCTCCTGGGAGCCGCTCCTCCAACCAGGCCCCATTTCCTACCATCACACGGTTTCATCAGTGGATTAATTCCCGACGAATACAGAACTCCACCGTCAAATCACCTTTCAGAAGCCTCATTTCTGAGTACCTGAGACATCTGTGGGCCATGTGAGGTCCAAGCAGTAGCAGTCAGTGTACAAACAGATAAGGAAGGGTACCGAACACTGGGAGTCAATTTTAAAGGACACAAAAAAGCGCGGAATAGTTGGCAGCCAGAGATAAAGTGAATTTACAGCTCTGAAAAAAAAATATGTTGACAGAAAGAACAGAAGGAAAAGCGGAAGAGCTAATGTAGCCCTTTCTTGGTAAGATGCAGGAAGTGATTGGCGAAGGTGGAAGAAAGACCTAAAGCCAAACGCACTTCCCTTAGAAACATCTCTCATTGTAGCAAACACCTTAGCCTGGGACAATAAACTTCCCCAGCTCCAGGGAAAATGCTATTGCTTCTTGAGGGTAGGAACATATAGAAAAAATGCGTGCATGTATGTGTGGAGAAATAGCATTCTTAACAAAAGATGCAAGTAAAGATTCATTCTAGCCAGAGAAATTATAGAAGTAGGGTTGACAATAAGTTTGACAAATGACCAAATGAAACTACAAGATGGTGACATCAATTTGACTTTCAAATACAAGTTTTGGTGCAATTCTGATCTTATCCTGTATGGCTTATTTTTGCATGCATAGTAAATTCCAGGAGATGTATCTCTACCAAAATTTACTCAGCATTTATCATAAATTCAATTAAAAAGAAAGTTCTGTATTTTTTTTCTGACTACCCTAAGTAGCCACAAAAGATCTCTGTCCATCAGAAAAGGGAGGTCACAAAATGAAATCCTGAGACTGGATTCTATTTGCTGTCTGGTCAAATCAACCTGAGTACTTGGCCAGTTTGGAGCAGCTAATCAGTCCTTGGCCACACTCAGACCATTCTTATCACAGGGTCCAGAACTAAAACGTAAACCATGTCATGTTATCATTCATACAAGTGGCTTCTAATATCACTCAGAGGAATAGATGATGCTTTTGTGGCCTGTTAGACTCTACAAGGTCCAGTCCTTTCCCTGACTACAGTTCTATTCCAGGAAAAGGACCTATTGCTGTTTGTCAAATTCACCAATCACATTCCCATTTTAGGATGTTTGGATTTGTTTATCTGCTGGCCAAAGAATTTTGACCAGCTAGCCACACGTTGCTCTTTCCTCTCACCCTATGGGTGTTTTCTTAAATGGCGCCAATAAACTGAAGATTTTTGATAGCAGTGCTTATTACAATTGCGACTATTTCCATCTGTCACAATCTACTCATGTGATGGATTAACTAATGGTGAACTTGTAACACCCAGCTGAAATGAATCAGCATGGTGTTAGGTGTGCAAGGCCCCGCCTGAGGATTATTGCTAACAGCAAAAAAAAAAAAAAAAAAAAAAGGGAGAATTGGAAGGGAAGATGGTGTGCTGTTGAGTATCTGTTATAGTTGATACATTTTGTCAACTTAGGGAGTCTAGAGGTTTGGCTGAGTGACTTAGCAGAAAGCCAGAGTGCTTACTTTGTATACATCCTGAGCCTATGGAAGAGGAGGGTCTGGAGATTGTGTGACAGCTACACTCCCCCTGGGTGGGGGTAGCCTGTTTACAATGTAAGGGAAGGAAAGAGGCTGCTTGCAGCCATTCCTCCCTTTTGCTCTTGTGGTTTTGCTGTGCTCTGCTGCCATGAACAGTTTGCCCTCTGCCATGTGCCACTCTGCCTTAGAACCAGCCAAGTATGGACTGAAACCTCCACAAACTGTAAGCTAAATAAACCTTTCCTTCCTTCATTTTGGGCATTGGGTATTTTGTCTCAGAAGCCAGAGAAAAGTAACTAAGACAGTATCCCAGAGAAGCTTGTTGTGCAGATTTTCCTGAAATGAACAAAGCTATTCTCATCATCAGAGGAGCTTGGGTTCTTGCTACTTCTAGAGATGGCTGTGGTTCTCTTTGTGGAGAGCTCTGGTCCTTACCTTGAATGTTGCTTCCTGGTTCCAATGCAGATTCCTCAGCCTGCTATCACAGATCTTTCATCCCACTGGGGCAGGCTTTTTCTCTTCCACCACTGGCCTTTGGGCCTTCCCAGTGCAGATCCCAATACAGATTTGCATGAAATGTTGTGTGCTCTAGCCCTCCAGCTGGACTCATGGAGCATATTGCTATGAGCTCTAGGTCCTCAGCTGGATTCATGCAAGACATTGCCAAGGCATCCAGGCCTTCAGCTGGATTCTTTGGGTCTCTAATATGTGTACTCTTGCATTGGACTTTTTGGGTGAATATTATAAAATAGTCTTATAAACTATGTGTCCTGACTACAACAAAATATCACATATTCTTGTTGACTATATAACACTGTTACAGATTGGATCCCCAATGTCCCATTAAGACTCATTTGCCAAAGGTTTGATCCCCAGCATAGCCCTGGAGTGAGAAAATGAGACTTTTATAAGATGAGCTCTATAGGCAGTGAGCACATGGCTTTGAAGGAGACTGTGGGATCCTGGCCCTCTTCTTACTTCTCTTTCTCTCCCTGGTTCTTTTATGAGACATTTTTCCTGTGTCACAAGCTCCCACCAGGAAGTACCACCTCACCACAGGCCCAAAGCCAAGGGATCAACCTACTGTAGACTGAAGCCAGCCAAAACTGTAAGTCAAAATAAACCTTTCCCTGTATAATGATTTCAAGTACATCATTTAGTGATTGAAAAGCCAACACAGATCCATGTTTATTGTGCTTATGTTCTGTGACTCATTACAAAAAACAGAGACAGGGAATTCTTATTTCTGTTATTTATCTCTATATCCCAGAAGTAGAAAGGTAAGAAACATAACTGTCACTTCTGAATATATATTGAATGACTGAACAAATGACTAAATGAATGGGTACTTTATAACATAAAATTGAGCATATGTTGCTACAAAACAAAACTGTAATTTTATAATACATTATAATCCTGTTTAGAGAGATTGATGCAAACATAGTTCATTTATATGCTTTTCCTTCTGAATATTCATATCTTAGAGTCTGACTTTTCTTGATTCTTCAGTGTGCTGCAGTAAACTTCAACCTCTCACTGAGTTTCCACATTGATATAAAACACTGCCTCAGATGGGACACATGCCAGTCTTTTCACACTGTATTCATCATACTAAAAAATGTGAACTGCCTCTAACTCTGTGGGACAGCCTACCATGTGGAATAGCAGTGATCCCGAAGCAGAAATTAAAATAAGCAAATAGGTCAAATGTTCAACTTACCCGCAATATTTTTAATTACTTGGCATATCTTTTTAAATGAATGTTCAGGACCTATCCAACCTGCGTGACACCAAACTTAAATGAGAGAACTACCAAGAGCCCCATGTGTTTCATCTTTTTTAATGCTCCAAGTAAAATGAACCTTTTGATTTTTTTTTCATTGTGAAAATGTCTCTAAAGAACCAATGGTTTAAATGCAAAGTTCTTCCCTTAAGGAAAAAGGTTCAAAATTTTCATTTTTCCAAGAGTAAAATATTACTTTCTCACATGAAAGTTTTGTCTATTTTATAGCTAGAGTTGAAAAAAGAAAAAGTCTTAGAACTTCTTTAATATAACCCAATTCATCAAACTGATTCTTTCTTGCTCCAGGTTATTTCTCATTGATATTCTCTTTAGATGCTAGAAATTTCTAAATTAGTGTTTCATCCAACGATGTGGCACACATTATTTAGCTAACTATTACCTTTCATTTGTATTCATTATGTATACGTGTGGCTTTTTCATTGTTCAGTATTGTAATAACCATAAAGGAGTGATTTATATTAGTATAGATACAGAGATAAAAGTATTCCATTTAAAAATCAGCATCTCTTCTTACTATAATACTTTAAAGAAAAGAACTTCATTATACATAAACTGTTACTATTTATTTCAATATTGTATGGATCTGTATTACAATACCAGTCAACAACAGCTTTATGCATTTTCTTTTCATTGGTTATGGGTTTATATTTTTAAAATCTATGTCTTTTCTGTCTCAAAAATTGTTACTTATTTATTGTGGAAAGAGAAGCAATGTAACAGTGAAGGCAGTAACTAGAAATAGTATTTAAAAACTATGTCCTCTACAAAGGAATTATACTGTCAGATAAATAAAGGTAAAGGTAGCAACTCAGGTCCCAATTGGTGTTTTTCTTATTTTCAAATTTTGGGAAAACATGAATAAATGCCTTAAATTTTACCCAGTTAACAATTATAAATATTTTTTTGGTGTGTCTGTGTTCATCACTTTGATTATAAGAACTACGTTTCACTACAAGGACCATTTTTCCTCTCTGAATAATTATGTAAACACTACTTCATAATACTACAGAGGCTTGAGGAGAGAGGAATGCTATCGAATTCCCAGGTGAAAGTTTATCATTATTAAATAGAAATACTTCAGTATACATATTTGTCATTTAAAAAGCTAGCTACTTATTTATAACATTTAACAATATTATAAATGCTTCCTTACAAAGGCATTATTTTTGTTTTTCACTTTAAAATAAGAAAAACTGTATTAGCATTTAAATACACTTAACTCCAAAACATCAGTTTTACAATTCTGGTAGTTCTGTCAACTGACAATTAGTTTTATGCAGCAACTTGGCTTGTCCAAACATGTTGCTGTCAGACTATGTTTTAGATGAATCTCATGTTTAATCAGTCGATTTTGAGTGAAGCAGATTAACTTCCGTAATGTGGATGGCTGTCATCCAAGCAGATGAGAAGAGGCTGCAATCTCCTGAAGAAGAACAAAATTTGTTTCCAAATTACTTTCACAGTGCTGTTCGGCCCTGGCAGAGTTAAGAGTTACCATCCCCTACTTAAGCCAATACCTGAAAATCACTCTGTGTGTGTGTGTGTGTGTGTGTGTGTGTGTGTGCTGTGTGCTTTGTTCCATTGGTTGGTTCTCTGCAGCACCGTAACACACTATGTCACAGTAGTCTCCACAGCAAATATCCTTGGCTTATTTGCTGACGCTTTCCCTCCTGTTTCCCTTTTCTCGTCTCTGTCCTCTGTGATCCCTTCCCAAACACCAATGCTTATATTTTGGGCACTAGAGCTTTTAGATGAAGGAAAAATACCTTGAAATGTTGTGGTCTTTCACCACTATAAATTCAGAGGTAGAAGAGTGGAAAGAGCTAGAATGTGAAAAAAAAAATAACAACATGCAAACTAACCCAATCTACTAATAACATGCTAACCAACAAATAATATGCAAACTAAACTCACCTGAGAAAATAATCAGTTTTTGTGAAATTACATTCAAGTATCGCTTTCAAGAGATAACTTCCTATAGGCAAAATCACTATACATTTTAAAATATCTTTTTAGAAAACCTCTTCCTCAACAGACACTATGAATTATTACTGTGAAGTAATTATGAAACATCCTTTATAAACCATTGCTCAGTAAGTGGCCTTTAGTTAAAAGAGGCTTTGATCGTGTAGAATGGCAATGACAGGATATGAAACCCACTGAGACTGATGGGTAAATAGATTCAAGAGAGCATGCACGGGACGTTGCTGAGAAGGCTGAGGGTATCACCATCTTAAGGGGTGGGCACTGGATACCAAGGGCAACTGAAAGAGAGCACTGTCTCTAGACACCAGTGACAGTAATGTCAATGCAGTGCGTAATTCCACAACTTTTCTAAATGTTTAAACTGTCCTCAGGAAAGTGAGGTATCTTCTTTTTTTCTTTTTGACTTTTCAATATGTTTTCCTTTTAAGATTCAGAATTCACACCCATAGTATTAACCTTTTCGTTTTGATTCTTAGAATTTGTACATCTTTAAACGCTAAGTAGAGCATTGAACAAATTTAATGTTATCTCATGTATGTGTATGTTCTGAGTCATAAATTATCAATTCAATATTGGTATGAGTAATGATAATTTTGATTTCATGTTAGTATTCTACATATCAGTCATCTCCTTTAAAATGACACAAATTTTAACATTTTGCCATCATATTATCTATATCTGATTTGAATTCATAAAGACTTTCTAAGAGGATGTAATTATTCTAAACCACAAACAGCACCGCCAATATTTACCAGTGGGGTTTGAAAAACTGAACAATATTTTTCTGCTTCGTGATTGCAAACTTAATTGATTGCCAAGAGGACTCAATTTTCAGTTACATAATTGATAAAAGAACTTTTGACATAGTCTAACATTTCATTTAGGTCATAAATTATATAAAAATTTTCTTTTATATAACTAGTAAAGTTAGATTTTTTAAAAAACAAGAAAATATTTGGAAAAAATGTAAAAATGTTTTGAATTCACAAGATTCAAGTGAAAGAAGTTGTTTACTGAGATCTCTTCTGGACTCTGGGGAGAAAATGAATTAGTCAAAATGTAAAGAGAGTAAAACAGAATAACTTCACTTAAGAACCAAAAAAAATTGTAGAAAAATGATCTCGCCATTAACATAGCCCTGATTTAGCAACATTTCTCGTTTGGTTTTCTGATTGATGTTTTTCTGACTTTTTTCTTCAGATCAACCGAGAATTTCATTATCATTATGTAATATTTGCATTTAATATTAGCAAGGCTTATAATTAATACCTACTTTTAGCTTTATCAAACAAATTATACTTTGATTCCATGTATTTATTATATTTTGGAATACATATTCTTTGTTGTATATATCACCAAAATTTTCATCTATCATTGTGTGCATGGCACATGGAGAATGATACCGTTTTAAGAGAACTGTTGCTGAAAAGCTGGAGAAGATTTCAGAAATTCTCTAGTGTAGATTTCAAGGCTCCTTGTGACAAGTTGTTTCACAGGTCAGCCCTAGGCTTTTAAAATTTCATATTTATTTATTTATTCATTTATTCATTAATTATTTAACTGATGCTGGAGATGAACTCAAAGGCTTCACTACTTCTTTTTAAAATGGAAAACATATTTTTTAGACAAGTTCTTGATAAATGACTAACTTCCCCCACGCTTTGCTATAATTTTCCAGCTTTGTGGCTCAGCCTCTCTGAAGCTTGGGATTACAGACGTGGAACACCACGCCCAGCTAAAAGCTCTTGTGTATATCAGAATTGGTCTCCTCTCTGAGGACCCTCACACTGAACTATAACCATGCCTGTTACATACACATATTTGTTATTTTGAAAAAGGGTGTCACTGAGTTGCAGTGTTGCCTAAACTGGGCTCAGACTCCTGGCCCTCCTACCTCACCCTCACATGGTGGTAGAATTACAGGCTTGAGATACTGAGCCAAAATTAGTCTATTAATAATGCCCCATGAAAACTAGTAATACAAATTAGCATTTCTCTACACTTACTTGCAAATTTTTTTTTTTTTTTTTTTTTTTTTTGCGGTACTGGGGATCAAACTCAGGACCCTGCGCTTGCTAGGCAAGCGCTTATTCCACTGAGCTATATCCCCAGCCCCTTTATTTAAAGGTTTTTTTTTTTTTTGCGCTTACTTGCAAATTATTTGAGGAGTATTATGACCATAAGTAAATAGGGTTTAAAGTGACTCTGGTTTAGAAAATACTTATTACTTACTAATATTGATTTATAGTGATGATTGTTTATGTTAGTTCTCTCAAATCAAAAGCTGAATTCTTTAATTAAATTGTCTTCAAATGTATAACTGAGTTTACAAATTTCCTTCTCTTTCTCAAGTGGCAACCCAGAACAGATTTACCTTCCTGTGATTTTTTTGAGTGTTTTCTATTTCAGACTTTGCTATTTATTCATATTCATTTATTCCTTCATTTACTGAGCTGTTTTTGTGCCACTAGAGATTGAACTCAGGGGAACACTACCACTGAGCGAAGCCTGCAGCCCTTTCGTGTATTCATTTTTAGTCTTCTTAAGTTGCTCAGGCTGGCTTCAGACTTGCAGTCCTCCTGCCTCAGCCTCCAGAGTAGCTGGGACTGTAGAAGAGTGCCATGGTATCAAGCTGTAACTTTATCAAACTTTCCAGTTGGATTTTCTACTTGTGATTTTATAATTTCATCTCAGTACTCAACATTTTCAGAGGACACTTGGTGACATTTACATTTCATTAGTAGATGTGCTCTTGCTTCCCTAATCTAATTTGAGGTTTTGAATAACCTACATTATTAAGTAAGAGAGAATCATTACAAGAATTATTTTAAAAACTCATCTAGAGACAAAATTTAGTAAAATCAGACTCATATAAGTTTAAGTTGACCGAATAAGAATTCACAGGCTTCAGTAAATGTTCTACAACATGCATTGCTGAACAAGAATTTCAAATATTTTTCATCTCCGCATGATTCTCCAGAGACTCTAAGACTAGTGAACTTCAGTGCATTGGTATCTATACATGTGTATACCACACATTACTTCTGTGTGGACAAAGCTACATACATTTGTATTTCTTTTCATCCATAGAAAATTATAATTCTTTCTGATTATAATTTTCTGAGTCAACCATTCTTTTTTCAATCAATTTGCAGACATAACATTTGATTTTAAAAGATGATACAAGAGAAGTAAGATATGATGGTGTTTTCTTTTTCTTTCTTTTTCTTTTCTTTCTTTCTTTTTTTTTTTTTTTTGGTACTGGGAATCAAACTTGAAACCTCACACTTGCCAGGCAGATGCTGTGCCACTGAGATGTGTCCCCAGCCCGGGGATGATATTTTGATCAGATATCCTGATTATAATGGTTCTTGAGCCCAGCAGGACTACAAACTTACTTTCTTAAAGAAACATGATGTTAATTAATCACAAGTAATCTAAATTAGTCTTAATAACTTTTAATAGTGCAGATGACTTTTAAGAAATTAGTTTAAAATTCACAAGCTTCAAAGATACTACTTCTTGTTCTCAACCTACAATTGTATAATAACCAGATATTGTACATCAAATAAACATAAGATTGCTTAGTAGTATACAGGACTAATGAAGAAAGCCTGGAATGTGTGTGTGGGACACATGAAGTATAAGAGTTGTTCTGCGTAGTGTCTCATCTATATGCGTTTCATTCACGCTTACTTCCTTTTTCTTTTCAGAGAAGACATGTAGTCGTAAACACTCGCGCGGCCTCCTGTGACTGTTATGCCACTATCACGTCCTTAACCCCTCGCTTCTGATTTACTTTTTCCAAGTATCCTGTCTGTGCACTTCGAATTCCATTTCCTCTTTTTTTGTATCAGAGTTTAATTATTATCCTTCTTTGGTTTTGTCCACATAATTATTTTTAGTCCACATAGTTAAAAATATACAGACTAAAAAAAAGCAAATTAAAAAGATATTAAAATACTTTGTTCTGTCATATTTTCAAAATTTCTTTTCTTCCCCCTTGAGAAGAAACTTGTGTTTCCCAGAGCCTAGAGACTATAGAGGATCAATAGCTGTGTGTTTAATGAACAAATAAGTTTCTTCCCTTAGGTAACATGTTTATTTTAATCATTGCTCATGTGAGAGTTTAGAATAAATTAAATGCCTGTAAGGGTAAATGGACCTCCCAGTCACTCCCATAAACATATGACCATTCCTAAGCATATAGAAAATAATTTCCATAAGATATTGGAAAATAGTAACACAAACACAGTTAAAGAGGACAACAATTCCTTAAGTTCGAAGGCAACATTTTTTCATATTACCCTGGACAGTTCTCATTTTATTCAACAGTGACGAGAAATCATTTGTGTTTTCCTTTTTATTACATTAATCATGAATAGAAAAGAAAAAGTTAAAATATTACCACATCTGTGAGACTTAGAGTCAGATATCTCCTTCTGGCTAAGATTAAATTGTTTATATAAAAATTGCAAACTGAAGAAATTAAATAAACTATATTTAAAACACAACAGCAAGGAATTCTGTTTCCAAATGGAATATATATTTGTTTCATTACTATTTTCTCATTAAAATAAAATCATATGGAAACAAGATGTTCAACTTAAAGTTTGGCAATTAAAAATAGCTGTGTAAACCTCAGTGAAATTCTCACCACGCTGCAAAATTCCCTTCATGTACTTTATTAACATTGATTAATAAATCATTGTATGTTCCTTTCTGTTCCTAAACTATTTTTTATTTCTAATGCTACAGATTGTTTTCATTTTATCTTATGACTGATTTAAAGAGAAATAAACTATACTCTTTTGTATCCAGGTCAGTGCACTCAGAATAATGGTTCTGAGATTCAATAATGTTAGCATGTTATTTATTTTACTATTTATTGTATATTAAATATTATTATTTCTAATTTTTGTTTCTTGTTACTTAATGTTTCATTGTATGAATATACCACAATGGTTTAATTTATTTTTCATAAACGTCTTGTTTCCAAAATTCACTATTGTGAATAAGGTTGCTATTAATATTAATGTATAAATCATTTTGTAAACATATATTTGATTGATTTTGATCATGATAAATATCCAGTTTAATAATTTCTTAGTTATACATATGTATATGTTTAACTTAATTGAAAACTGGCAAATACTATTCCAGAATGGTGATAGTCATTCACATACTCACCAGAATCATAGGAGAGTTCCAGGTGCTTCACACTCATACCAACATTTGGTTTTGTCAGTACATACTTTTAAGTTTTAGGCAACCTGCTTCATATAAATTAGTATATTTTTAATGTTTTACAAATAAAATGGCAAAAATACATGCTTTTCACATCTTTCCTGCCTGTTTATCTTTGTTTCTGTGGGAATCTTTGCTCTATAGATCTGTCTTTTGCTTTCTTTGCCTGGTATCTTTTCTCCTCCAGTAATGCTGCCCATTTCCTAGCTACCATTGGACTAAACCCCCATATCCCATGGTGAGATTTTCTCACCATCCTCTCAGTATTATGTATGATGTCCAAGGTTTTTCAAATCTAGACAGAGGTGTTTTTAGTACTCTCTCATTGTTTTTAGATTTCTCTCATCGTTCCTGCTTTCTTCATTTTTAGGCATCAGTGAAGACCAACCAGTAATGATCACAGTTACACAGAGTATGCTTTGGACTTTATTGTCTCCTGCAGCTCATAGGCCACTGTTGAATGTTAAAACCTTAATCTTGACTTATCTGCTTTCTGATGGATTCATCTTCCTGTGAGGTTATACCAGGGTTTAGAAGAGTCCCATGTTTGTTCTCCTGTGTGTAGACTATGAGGAATTCTGGAATTTAGTGTTCAAATGTGTTGTGAGTGTATGAGGGATCAACTTTATACTGAAGTTTTCAAAATCATGATTTTGGGCCAGGGATATAGCTCAGTGGCACAAGCAGCTGCCTGGCCAGTGCAAGGTCCTAAATTCAATTCTCAGGACCAAAAATGATAATAATAATAATAATAATACTAAATAAAAATCACAATTTTTGTATTTTATCAAGATATTTTTGTTGTTTAAGTGTGAGTGATCATCTCCTGGGACATCCTCATATTTCGCAAAGCTTCCTGACAAAATAAATACCATATCTGAAATATATGCTAGTTGAAAATTAATAAAGTTGGATAACATGTATAGAAGTCAAATGTGGTTCCACTTAGTTGAATTCAGACAATGAGATTTATGTAGAAAGAATGGAAAGATGACAAATGAGAGAAATTTGACTTTGACATTTATTCTCATCTTCCTTTGGCAGACATCAATATTTTTATCAATATAGCTCTTAAAACCTTGTTCTCCACATAATTAAAAACATAATTCTCGGAGCCATGAAATGATTTTGGACAACCAGAAAATCTTCACAAATTCTCCATGCATATTTATATATTATTTCTATTTATTATCATGTTTAAATTTTACAAAAGTAAATAAGATATGCGCAATTACAATTTTGATTTTATAGCTGAGAAAGCTGAGGAAATTGGAAAGTCAAAATACGAACATATCTGAATTTACAGCTGAACATCTTTTTTCAAGAAAGGGTTTCCCTGTGTAATTGAGGCTGGCCTTGAACTCACAGGAATCTCCTTGCTGCAGCCTCTGGAGCCCTGTGGTTATAGGCATGTACAACCACACTCAGCCACATGTGCCGCCACACTGCACATTCTCCTCTGTAGCATATACTGTTGTCTCTAACATCCCATAATAATTTGCAAAGTGTAATAACTTTAAGATAGACCTACATTACTCACAGTAGCAAGTTGAATTATTTATATATAACATACACATGAGTAAAATGCTTTCCATGCCTTTTTCTACCAACTTATACCGTTTAAGTGGCATGACATTATCCTATGATAGTGTAATAAAACTGTCACATTAAATGACAATATGTTTACATATAATCTGTCCACATTATTCAAAGTTTTATTTTCTATATCAACAAATTGTAACATAAAACGTAAATCTTCTTAGCAGACCACTGACCACTGAGAATAAATACAATCTGCTTTAAACACTTTTTGCTTTAAAGAAGAGAGTTTGTATGAAAGAGAAAAATACCTTAATTATAACTGCTTTAATTTTAATAATATATTATGATCACTAACCTACAGATCAAATTTTTGTATTTATTTGTATTAACAAATTTATATCAAATTTTCTCATATTTTTACTATTGAGACCAAAGTAATATTCTTCCTCAGAGATAGACTTTTTTTTACCAAAGGGAAGAGAACTACCAGAAGTAAGGGGGGAGAGAGGGAAATGAGGAATAAACATGTCATGTACAGGTGGCGGTTACCCACCATGAGCAAAATCATTATGTACTATAAACATGTACTAACAAAACAAAAGAAATTGTAGATCGGGACCATTCTAGGTAAATGTTAGTGATGGGATAACACTTCTAAAAATATTTTTGTTAGTATGATAGTAATCATGCAGTTGTCCCCCTTTGTTTATAATTTTCCCTTCCACGGTTATGGTTACCTATACTTAACTGTGCTCTAAAAATATTAAGTGGGAAATTCTAGCAATGAAGAGTATATAAGTTTTAAATTGTGCACTTTTCTTAATAGCACAATGATATCTCCTGGTTCCTCCGTCTTTTGGCAGATATGGATTATCACTGCTCCCAGTGTTTTCTTCTGTGTACATTGCTGTCCAGTCTCTTAGTAGATGTAGGTTATCAGATCAAGTGCCATGGAATTGAATTGTGTGTGTAACACTTAGTCCTTAATAAAATAGACAACTGTCATAACATTGCCAGTTTAAATTTGCCAAAGAAAAGCTACAGTATGAATCCTTTGAATGATAGGCTCAAACTACAATAAGATATTTTGAAACAGAGGATATATTCTTTTAACTTTTATTATACTATATTGCTATAATAATTCTATTGAATTTTGTTTCTGTTAATCTCTCATTGTTTCTAAACTATAATTTAAATTTTGTCACAGTTACAAATGTATGGGACAAAAAATAATACATATAGGTTTCAACTAGCCACCCTTAAAGATTTCCACTGGGATATTTTTTAAAGAGAAAAAAGTAACAAGAAAAAACAAAGCAAAACTACAAAAACATTATAAAAATGATATAGAGATTCAAAATAAGATGGTAGGAAATTAATAGTAGTTATTGTATTATTGTTATCATCAGAGTAGTTGCTCAGATTACCAGAATTCTGGAACCTCTGCCCCATATATAAAAGATGTGGCATGAAGTTACTATAAAAGTTAATGATTTCATGTTTTGTGAAGTATTATGTGAATTACCTAATGAACACTATGTGATCTCTTTGTGACTTAGTGATTTATGAGTTAAACCTTAGTCTCAGATTCATTTTTCATTTAGCTTCTATTCTTACTCAATAGTCATTTAAAACTCATATCTCACAGTTTATAGATTGGGGGATGGCAACATGTGCTTTGCGACTTTGTCATTTGGATCTGTGTATTGGGCATTTATCACCAAATAAGGTTATATTTATCCCTGAAAACCTTTAACAACTCCATATGATATGCTAGCACAGATTCAAAATGTTGGATATTGAGTATTTCAGTCTAGAGTTTGATGACAAATACATTGATCTTAATTTATATTTAAAGAGTAGAAATAGGTTTGTGAGGGTTGATTGATTGTGTTAACTTGAGTAAGAGAAGCTCAATTCTATAGCAATTCAGTCCAAGGTCTGGAGCTCACTACAATGGGAGTCAGTATCAGGAGACCAAAGGGCAACAGTTCATGGTGGCCCATGTATTGTAGAAATGTTATGGTTTGTGTCTGCATGTCCCCCGAAATCCTCACGCAGTTATTTGCTGGCTTTTAGAGTTTATGACTGATCCATGATCCAATGCTGGGATTATGAGTGTAAGAGCTATACCCGCCCTAGGGCACATAGTTTGTATATGTAAGGGAGAGAAAGAGGCTGCTGGCTGCCATTCTTCCCACCATTCCAGCTGCCATTCCTGCCTTCTTGCCCTTCTTGTTTTGCCGTGTACCGCCACCAGGAACTGCTGCCCTCTGCCATGTGCCACTGTGTCTCAGAACCAGCCAAGTATGGACTGAACCCCCCAAAAACTGTAAGCTAAATAAACCTTTCCTTCCTTCGTTTTGGGTGTTGGGTATTTTGTCTTAGCAGCGAGACAAGATATAAAGGGGAAATGCAGGATGGATCTGCTTCTGTTTCCTCAGAGGAGCTCCGGTCTTCACCTTCGCCTTGTGTCATCTCCTGGCTTCCAGCACAGACTCTTTGGCTTCCAGTGCAGATCCTTGAAGTTACTATTGCAGCCCCTTTGGCCTCCTGATACTGACTCCCACTGTAGTGAGCTCCAGACCTTGGACTGGATTCGCTGGATCTCCGGTATGTAGACAGACCCTATACACTTCCATATGCCACTTTCTAACGGCCATTGTAAGCCAATTTTGCAAATTTTTATATAGTTTGTATCTTGTATTATATCTGTTTTTCTAATAACCATTGACTGACTCAAGGTTCCTTGTGGGAAATATTTAGATCTGTTCTTATTTTAAACATACTCAACAATTTGTCACTGATGCATTGTCTAAAAAAGAAAATGACTTCAGATTTTAGTTTTCAAATTACTCATATCAATTATTCAGTTAGCGGTTTAAAACACTTGAATACATTATATCCACTATTTTAAAAATAGTTTTTATCTGAAAATTATAGGTCCTCAGCAGGGATAATATTAAATGTACTCACGACTGCACAAGGTAGCTTTGCATATGAAAAAACATAAATTTCTTCTTTTTTGTGTTATGAATCACTAGTACAAGTGTGTACGAGCACCTTTTCTTGGCAGCCTAGAAACCTTGACGTTGTTGATATAAGTATGTTATTAAATAAACTTTTCCACTAATGGAAATTTTGTGTTCTTGAAAATTATGTCATAATGAGGGTGTCAAAGACTTTTTAGCATTGCTTATTGCTTGCCATGAACAACACAAACATCAAATTTATGAAAGAAAGGGTTTCATGGTTGTTTTATAAAACATATCTAAAAAGAATCCATAATTTAGCAATGACTCTCGTGATTTGATCAAAACTAATTTGAAACACTTTAATGAGTATTGAAAACATGATCTAGCAGACAAATAAAGAGGAAAGAAATTAAGTAAATGCAATTTAAGCATAATTGGTTTATAATTTTTCAATATTTTGTGGATGTATTTGGTTTATTCGTGTCATAACCTAGGAAGAAAAATTTTGACCCTATATTTCATGCAGTGAGTCTACTATCTATATGTATACTATTCCTACATACTGTCTTCTGAAGTATAATTTTTAAACAAGCATTTGAAAAATATTAATAAAGACAAATGATAAATGATAGCAAGTGAGTTTGTCTTTTAATTCAAAGCTAACCAAAACAAAATGACCAATACATAAGTTATATGGTCAAATCAGATTTCCAAAAATAAATAAGTGAATTTGAACTAGAGTTTGTCTGAAAATGAATCATTTATTAGCTTTTTACATTTGTGTAACAAATATGGACAAAATGCCTTTTTTTTCTTAGTTGAAATAAGACTGTCTCTTAATAACTCATAGCTAGCACACGATTATTTATTGCTATTGTAATAGCAAATAATTTCTAAGAATTTCCCACATATTTCATAGTTTTCCAATGCATTTGAATTCTCCCTATAATTTGATCAAACCTATTTACTTATTGCAATGTATTTCCAATTTTTATGCTGTCCATTTTTAAAAATTCTGCTTAATGTTTTCCAAATTGTCTTGGTGATTTTATAGTATAATCTTCTTGGTCATCATTTAATTGTACTGAATGTATTACATGCATCCATCAGGTAGTCCAACACTCTCTGCTGTACAAAAATTTAAAGGACACACAGGTTGATGACTCCAGGCTGCTATGTATATTTTACTATATTAGAATAGTTCAGATATGGAATCCAGAATTGTAGCTCATGGTCTAGAAAATTGCTTACAATGTGGAATATCCTAGATAGTCTTGAAAGTTTTATCCTGAAGTACGAAAGCAGAGTAAACAATAGAATGCAGGGGACTATTTCATTTTGGTTCATATTACTGGTTTGGTTTTATTTGTTTGTTTGTTTGCTTGCTTGCTTTTTGAGACAATATGTCATTATACAGTTCAAGCTGGCTTTGAACTCACTATGTAGCCAGGTTGTCCTCAAAGTCATGGCAAACCTCCTGAATCAGCCTCCAAAGTGCTATAATTACAGGAGTGCTGGAACTATGGAGTGCCACTATGCCCGGTTAGATTATTTCTAAAGATATGTGTATATGATACAATACTGTACTTCTTAAGGTTCTTTAATATAAATTGTATGTATAACTACAAACTACAATGCACATTAGTAGTTTTCATTTTAAATGTGAACTCGAAATTAAATTGCTATATATTGATACAAATGCAACCATCATTGTAACATATTAATTTTACTGAATTAGTGCTAGAGCTATATTATTAATATTTTTAAGGTTATTAGGATATGTTTGCAATGCATATTAATTACATCCATTGTGGGCAGTAGGTACATCATAATGTATCTTAATTATCTTTAGTTCCCTTCCCTTCCACTCTCTAGAGCACAACGTCCCTTTTCCACTTACCAAATGTTCCTATTTCCTATGGGCTGTCTTTCCTTTAATAACTCTTTACATTATTCACACTTTACATATATCAAAGTAGTTGTGCAATATTTAAACAAATGTGTCTGATTTATTTCATTTCACATTATGGTGTCAAGATGCATCCAACATTTTTCTTATTTGGCATTTTAAAATGAAAGTAAATGTGAATGCATAAAAATGGGAATGAGGTAAAGGTGTTGAACAGTGAATACTGTTATTACTGAAATGACACTAAGTATATATTCATGTCCACTTTCATTTGGTTTTAGATTAAAAATATTTCTTCTTTTTTTCTTATTAGCTACCCTTTTTAGTATCCATAAGAAAAACATTTCATTCAATGCATCGTTCTATGCAATTACTTGTGATATGTTACCAAAAGCACATCTTTCAGTCCAAGTTCTCTTACATGTGTTCGTGCAGTTTAGGTTTCCACGTTTTATTTATTTTTTTTTAATTTAAAAAAAATAAAAGTACAAAGACATATTAACAAACAGACACCAATTAGCATAAAACATAGTACAATCAGAACTGATCTACAGACAAGGTGACATGGTCTCAACAGTGGTTATTGCTTTATCCATTGATATCTTCGAAGTGTAAATATATGAACCCATATACAAACATGAAAAATTGGTCAGACAATCCTCTCAACAACAGAAAAACACAAAAACCAAAAATCCAAAGACAGAAAACAAAACAGGCAAACAACAACAACAACAACAAAAACCACCAATAGTTGCTGCTTTGCATATTGATATCTTCGAAGTGTGTGTTCAGGATAAAACATACAGACATACAAGATTGATCAAATAACCCGTCATCAATTATTCCTTAGCATTAAGTGACATAATACAATAGTAGAACCATGTTAGCCCTCCTGCATATATGTATATTCATATATACATACATACATTACTGTCTCTTTTTTTTCTCCTTTCCCTCGTCTAGGTTTTCACGTTTTAAAGAATCATAGCACATGTGAAAACATGGACAATGATTGTAAAACAGAAAGCATTCAGTAATAAACCTCTCACGCACAATTGTTGGTTTTCTTAAATTCTGTTGAGTAAACTGTATTGACAGAATGAACAAAGTGCAGTGTTAAGAGTTTCTGTTATCACGACATTTATTGTACAGTAGCTTCCGTAGTGTCTTTACTTGTGTTGAAACACTTAGAGAAGGAGTCCACACCGATTCATTCTCTAGGAAAGCTACTTAATTCATCAGCTCAGGTTTTACCTGTATGCCAGAATTGGACCTAGAAAATGGGAAGCAGAGTTCTGCCAGTATGCACAGATGAAATAGCATTAAGCTAATAAAAGATGGTTATCTTTAAGGTTAATAAATATATCTCTTTAAACAGAATAAATAAATGTTCCCACTAATATCTGTAATTAACATTCACATGCACATACATACTGAGATGTAGTTTGATTTAGCCAGTTATCATTATCTTGAATAAACAAAATAGTTTATGATTTGCATTTGAGCATGGGGCCAGGGATATAGCTCAGTGGCACAATGCCTGCCTGGCAAGTGTGAGGTCATGAGTTTGATTCCCATTCCAAAAAAAAGAGAACATCACTGTATTTTAGCATGATTTATAGAAACAAGGTATTTTTCTTGATTCCAAATATCAGAAAGAATATAATTTTTTCATTTAGTTTCCTGTGGGTATAATTCAGTTAAATATTAAGCACTAAGATACAGATATTATATAATCATTTTTATGGCATAATCATTGAAACATTCAAGGGAAACAACATAACTGAATTTGACTGAGAACCTTGGAATATATGTAATAGTTCTATCATTTCTCTTCAGTCATTACAAGGTAAGCTGATAACAGCATAAAACCACATGTACAACTGACTAAAGAACATTTATGGTTTATATATAAAATATGTACCAAAAGTCTCATGTGCTCAAAGGTGGAACTTGTAGGAGATGTTAGGTCACTGCAGAAATGACCTGAAAGTGCATACTATGGTTGCTGTGTTTTGGGTTCTGCATCAGTTTTCTGTCTACCATGAGTTAAGCAGTTTGTTTTTCCATGCCCCTCTACCATACTGTTTCTGCATTTAAGCCAACTGCTTTTGGACTAAATCCTCTAAAACCATGAACTTCTAAATCTTAGTGACAGGTATTTTGTCTCAGCAACAGGAAAGTGACTGAAATGGATTTTGGTACCACTGAAGTGGGTCATCCTGCTGACAGCACCTAATGTGAACTGGTTTACAGGAGTAGTTTAGAGAGGTTTGGAGAGATGGTCTCGAGAAGCCTACAATGCTGTAAATTGAGATTGATGTGTGATTCTGGTCAAAGTTCAAATGCCCAGAATATTGATAGGAATACAGACAATGAAGGTCAGGCTCAGAAGGTTTCATACGGGAGGGAGGACACTATTCTCAACTGGAATGGAGGTCATGCATGTTTGATTCTGGCAAATAATTTGTTTATATTTTGTCCGTGTCTAAAACTTTACATGAAGCTAAATGTAAGGGTTATGAACTAACTACTCTGTCACAGAAAAGATCAGGGCAGCCCAAAGTTCAAGCTCTGGAGTGAGCATTGTCTTTGTACCCAGATCTACAGTGAGACTCCTAAAAAAACACAGAGCCAAAGATTTGAAAATTGTGCAGGTTGGCCACAAGTGTTGGTAAACTGTGGCCAAGTGGAGCCTGGCTGCTGGAAAGCTTTGCATGACCAATAAACCAAGTACTTTGCATCAGAACAAATAGGAAAAATGTCTCCAGGAGGAAGTGGCCAGATATCACCATCACACGTAGGTAAAGGGTTAGATTCCTTTGAAAGAGACCCCCAGGTGGCTCGAAGTGACAGTGAAGATACAGTGGAGACTTCAATAAATCAGACAGTGTCCAGGTTTGTGCTATACCTGCCAAGGAAACCTATAAGCAACATACTGAGGGAAAAGCAAGCTCAACACAGACCACATGAGGGCTGCAAACAGCAAGGGATTGTCTGCGCCTTTGGAACTCACATCCCACCACAGCCTGCTGCCCTGAGCGTTGTGTCTGGAGCCACAGGATTTAATGTTTGCCCTGCTGAGTTTCACTTTTCTTTCAGCCAGACTCCTTTCTAACCTTTTTAGAATGGGAATGTTTACCCTGTACCTTTATATGTTGAAAATATTTAATTTCTTTTTCTTTTTTAAGCACTTATGGCTAAGAATTTATCTGGAGTTTCAGAGGACTTCTGCTCTTAGAACTTTCAACCATGCTCAAACTGTTAAGACTGAAAGCTCTTAGACCAAATGCATATTGCAAAATGAGACGGACATCCGCCTTCCACGGAACAGAGATGGAATTGTATGCTTTAATGTAAAATGTCCCACACAAGTCTTACATGCTCACATGTGATGCCTTTTTGGTGAGAGTGCACCCTGAGGACTCCACTTGAAGACTATTCTTACCTCCGGCTGCCTCTCTGTCCTTACTGGTTGCTGTGGGTTAAGCAGCTCTCCTTCCGTGTTCCAACACCACACTGTTTCTGTCTTGATGCCATTTTGTCTGGCCACCTATGGACTGTGCCCTCTAAAACCATACCATAAATACTGTAAACTTCTTTTTTTTTAACTTTCCCATTTTAGGTATTTTGTCCCAGCTACTGGAAAGTGACTAAATAGATAACAACCTACCTTTCCACTGGAACATGACTAATTAGATAACAACCTATCCCCTGACATAACACAAATGGAAGAATTACTGTTCATTGTTTACTTTGTTTCACTGATTGACCGATTGATCTTTTGAGACTGGGTCTCACTATGCAGTTTAAGCCAAAGTTGTACTCTCTTTGTAGCCCAGGATACCCTTGAACTCATGGTGAGCCTCCTGCCTCAGCCTCCCAAGTGCTAGGATTATAGGCATGTGTGCCACTACACCCCACTCCCTGCTTTACTTTTTACTTTAGCAAAATTCTCTGTATAATAATTTTGCACTATTAGTTATCTTCTTTTAAATTATATATTTCCTCATTTGTTTTCAAAGTTCAAATGTGTATGTTTATGCTAATTAATATTTGATTATTGTGTTTGATATATTCTAACGCCCTGTCAGAAGTTTTCTTTTGGTCAAATGTCTTTACCCTATACTCAAGAAGTTCAAAGCAGAACCTTTGCCAACTGTCTTGATTACTTTTTAAGTAACTCAGTGGATGAAACTTGTATTAAGAGTGTTCCCTTCTTCTAAAATGGCAATTTCGTTCTCTGCGCAGAATCTGTGGAAGTGTGGCTATTGTTATCCATTGAAAGCTCATCACATAGTTTCCTTTAAAAAATTGCTTTCTACTGCAAGTGCTGATAGTAAGTATACTGAAAGGAGCTTGAAAGGAATTAGAACACTGCAAGTAGAAATGGCCATTGTTATGACAGAAAATCCAGTATTGCCTCCAAAAAGTGCTCCAGCATTAAGTTTTTGTGCAATTTCTAGTATTCCTTTTCTTAAATTTTTTTTTATAAGAAAGTTGCTATTTCTACCAAACAAGAGGAAAAACTAACACCATTTGCCGATCTGACAAAACTGTCTCAGCATTCATTTTACAGGTTTGTTCCATTGTCAGAGGACTGCAGCGGGGAAGCCAGAAAGAATGGAATTGTAAGAAAATTAAAATACATGTTGTTGCTTGAAGCACTGTGCTGTTAATTTACTGCTCAATAAATGCAACACGCTTACCCTGGGGCTCTTAGGCCTACAGAGACAAGCAACGCGAAGGTACCTGAGTGAATAGTTGCTTAGCTAATTATGGACAGTGGCTGATTAGAGATGTGCATGGTGATTCTTCCACTAAAGTGTTATTCCCTGCACCTATACACCTGAGTCTAAATGTTGACAAATGTATAAAAACTCAATGATTTACAAGATAACTACCGAGTGTACAATGCCTTCAAATGTGATTATTGCATATTAAAATTATAAATATGTTAGAATTTGACAGGTGGGGTTTTGATAAGGTGGGCTCTCAGGATTTCTGATATTTTGCCATTTCAGGCTACGGAGAGGGTAAATAATGCAGCACATTTCAGTTCTTACAGTGGTTTTCCATTATAAGCCAAAGTAAATATGTTAAGTTAGCCACGTGTGACAAGGTGCTCCATGTTTTCAGTGAATCCTACCTTTCTGATCCTGTTTCCTTTCCTTTGCCCACGTAACCACTGAATTTACTCCCACTAGTCTGGATCATGTTTACTAAATGTTTCTCTGTTACTTCTCACCTTATATGTCTTTTACTAGATCTTTACAACCCTGGCTTCGTCCAGGTCTCAAAGTGAGGCTTTCTTTGGTCACTGGGCGATAGCAGCTCTTCTGCACATCACTTTCCCCCACTGCTCCTTATTTTATTGTCTACTTCCGTTATTTTACAGTTCATACCAGTATTAGAAATTGTTAACAGGGCCGGGGATATAGCTCAGTGGCACAAGCGCCTGCCTGGCAAGGGCAAGGTCCTGAGTTCGATTCCCAGTACCAAAAAAAAAAAAAGAAAAAAGAAATTGTTAATATTTTTTGTCTGAATTTTCACCACACTAGGATGTAAGTCTGAAAGCCTAAGACTGCTGTCAATCTTGGTTACATAGTAGAGACACACAGAGAAAAATATTTGATGAAAGATTAAGCTATCACTAAATATGTAATATGGTAATGTAAAAAATCATTAAAGTGTCATATAAATTTATCTAAAAATATCCAATACTAAAATAATCATTAGGTTGCTATCTAGAACACAGACAAAAATATGGCAACATAAAAATGTAGGACATCTTGGCTTTTACAAATAAATTCCGCCAACTAATAATTTTAAGACAGTAATGTATCAATTTTAATTCTTAAAATATGGTTTGATGTTTTATACCATGAGTTTTTACTTGTGTCCTAAGATACAAAATGGAAATACTGTTTCATTTGAAAATTATCAGAAGTAGTTTTAGTACCCATAAAAGCAAGGATATGTAAATTTGAAATAAATGCTTGTGGTGACATTTAAAAGGCATAATAACAGCAACAAGAAAAATGTCACTTGGGACGTGGATAATTGGAGATAATAATAACAAATACAAGTACAAATACACGCACTGGGTGACCTGGTGGGGACCTGCTGCATGACAGTTTACAAACGCTAACACGGTTACTCATACCGGTAACTTGTGAGGTCAGCATTCTGTCTCCTACTTGCAGGTCAGAAAACTGAAACGCATAAAATATATTTATATTTAAAAAGCTAGAGTTAGAACTAAACTATACAGGGTGGAATTAGAGGACAAATAGCTGAGTCCAGCAAACAAAATAAAGAGCGACCCCTTTTATTTCCTTCAATGGATAAAATTATCAAACGGAAAAGCAAATAAACCAACACAAAGAACATTTTATAGGTTCCCAAATTCCCAAGTCTCTACTATCAGTTTTATTCAAATGCATGGAGCAATGTTTACAATTAATGTCGTGCGCTGGGGATATAGCTCTGTGGAATAAGCGCCTGCCTAGCAAGCGCAGGGTCCTGAGTTCGATCCCCAGTACCGCCAAAAAAAAAAAAAAAATACAATTAATGGCTAGCCAAGCCATAGATTCATTTTGAAAAGTAGAACTTAATCTCAGTACAACCAAGTACAACGTCTCTTCTGCTGATGGCGTGTTTGCTGTACACATAGGTTCTCTTTTCTTATCAACCTTTCCATTCTTTTTCACTCCATCCTCAGAGGTGTTAATTGAAATGAAACCGTTATTCTAATGAACAAGTAATAGATCAGTGCATATAGTTAATGTGTAACATAGCTTCTGCCGCCTCTAAATAATTCTTTAAGTAATAAATCATTTCCATAGCAATATTCTATAAAAATCCATTTGTCTTCCAAATACTTTCCTGATATGGGAGAGTGGAAATAAGTTTAATAACATAATTCTATTTTTATGTAATCATAGAATATTTTATTTTACAACATTGTGTCTTTTGTTTTGTTTTGCAGTACCAAGTATTGAACTCAAGGCCCTCCGCTTGCCAGTAGGCACTTATGCCACTGAGCTATATCCCCAGCCCCCTACAACATTATGTCCTAATCCATAATTTATATGACTACATAACCACATAAAGCATGCTTGTGTGTTTGGTGTGTGTTTCTTTCCTGTACGATTTCAGAAGTAAAAGCCAGAATATATACATTAGTGGATAAGAGCGTAATTATATGACAAGTACTCTCTCGTTTCCCATGATACACTATGGTTCATGTTTTTCGAATTAAGGCTTCTCATTCATAGTTCAAAATTACTTCTACTTTTTTTGAAGTAGCTACCTGATAAGAAAAGCTTGAAGAGTCCTTCCATGCTAATTAAATTAAATTAAGTGCAAATATTTATCTACTAATTGAATAGTACTGACTCAATATCTGCCAAAAAATATTGACAAAATTATTAAAAATGTAGATATTTGGATATTAAAAGCAGAAATATAAGTAATTACCAAATGGACCGAATGTAGATAGTACTTAAAATGCAGGTAGATTAATGTCACTTAGATACACACTGTTTTCCATTTTTATTACTCTATATATTTGGATGGTGACTCCCAAATTTAGGTGGTGACGTAGAGACATATCTATTGTTCATATCTCCACTAACAGCAAGATAACTAAATGTGAAAATAACAATCACAGCATATCTTACTTCAAAAATCCGTCAATAGAACTCCTCTTTCCATTTAATCTTAGATAGACTGATAAGAGGAAAATTAGAGCTAGATGAAAGTAACCAAGTCTGAACATTGCGTCCAAGATCTCCTTGTGAACCTCAAAAGAAGAGTGGATTCTTATACACCGCATTCAGTGTAACAAATCTGACAAAGGTAAGGATAACAGTGATCATAGAAATTGCTCAGTTATGTTAAAAAACAGGATTCTATCGTTTAGGTTCATTTTCTAGATGTAAGGCTTGGGCCGAGGATTCTAGAGTGTGAGATTTATTTTGAAAGTGCACGTCTGCAGGGACCTGTGAGATTCTGTGGGAAGCAGCGCACTTAGAACAGAACAGTGAAGAAGACTGGAACCAAATATGGATCTGCGTGGTGTGCTAAGAGTGAGAAGACGCTGGAGAAAAACAACAAACAGCCATCATATTTTTGTACAGTGAACACACAGGCAGGGCAGCGCGTTCAGCCGACTTCCCTGACCACAGCACCAGTGTGCGACGCTGGTAGTCACACGCGCACTATGCTGCCCTCCAGACCCGGGACTGGGGCTCAGCAGCACGTGTTTCCAATTTCTCTCTAAATATTCTGATATCCAATCATGGGTTGAGAACCTCAGTCCTAGATTTAGTTCCTGACCTATGTTACAGTAAAAAAGCTGATTTGTGTCAGTACTACCAAATCTTGTAACAGCTATAGTATGGAGTCAGTTGTCTCCTAATGGGACCTAAACGGGCACCAATAAAATTCACAAAACATTTTCTATCTCATCATATATTTTAGGTGAAAAATTAATATTTTCTTGAAAATTGAAATTTATTTCAACTGATGCATAAAAAGAGAACAATTATAAATTTCAATGGTCTACCACGTAATAGTTTGATACATGTACACATTGAACAACATTTAAATCAGTTTATATATATCTATCCCCTCAAATTCTGTCATTCATCTGTGAAAATTTAAAACTCTTTATTCTAACCCTTTAAAACAAATGACACCTTATTTTTATCTGTGGTCAACCTTCTGTGTAGTAGCACATCAGAACTCCTTATTCTTATGTAACAATAACGTCATATTCACTGGTCAACCTCTCCTTATTCCTTCCTCCTGTCCCATTCCTGGCCTCTGGCGACCACTAGTCTGTTCTCCACATCTTTTTGGTCATTTTTGATTTCACATACACAAGGTCATGCAGTATACAGTTAGCAGTCTTTTAGCCATTGGAAGAAACACAATGGAACATGCAATAACTAGCATGAAATATTTTGAAAAATATAATTAATATCCAATTTTAAAGGTTAGGCTTTAATTATTTCAACTGTACGACAATAATGAACTAAAAAGTGAATATCAACTGAAAGATAAAAACTACCCTGAACTAAGTTCTCTGTATTCAAAGCCTCATGCACTTGTAACAATTTATAACTTTATACACCAAGCTTGAAAGAAGTAACTCTTTGACTAATAGTCCCCTTGCAATTAATATTAATTTTCAGAACATCATCTATAGGGGAAAAGCTAAGAGAAGGAAAGGAAATGAGGAATTAAGAGAGGGAGGGAAGAACATAAAAAGGAAGAGTTAGTTTATCCTCCCAGTATTTGTTTTCACACAATCAAGAAGATGTGCTTCACATCCTTGGCACTCTACTTGCATGGTAAAACATAGCTAGTAGACAGTGAAAAAATTTTACAAATTAAATATTCTTCTTCAACATTTAAATTGCATCAAAAGTATATTTCCTTTCCCCCAGGTATCATTGTATGTATGCTCTTTTTTTTTAAAAGTAAAACAACGAAGATATATTAACAAACAGACACAAAGTAGCATAAGAATAATACAATCAAAACTGATCTGCAGACAAGGTGACAGGGAATCAACAATGGTTGTTGCTTAACAAATTGATAACCTCGAAGTGTATACTCAGGAACGAAGATACAGACAAAGAACTACATCAACAACAGAAAAAAAAAAAAAAGAAAGAAACCGGAAAGCATTAACAAAGAGACACAAAGTAGTACAGTAACAGTATGATCAGAACTGAATTATGGACAAAGCCACAGAAAACCAACAATAGTTGCTGCATTGCAAATTGATATCTTCAAAGTATATGCTCAGAATAACACATACAGACATACAAGATTGATCGAATAACCCGTAATCAAATATTCCTTAGCATTCGGTGACATAATACAATAGTAGAACCATGTTAGCCCTCCTGCACATATGTATATACATATATACATACATACATTTTTGTCTCTTTCTTTTCTCCTTTCCCTCGTCCCATCTGTTCTTTCCTTTTGAACAGATTTCCTTCATGTCTCTTAGTTTATATTCCCACCCTCAGGTTCTTACACCAGTGATACAATACGTTGCCTGCTCATGTACTGCTGATTTATTTCACTTATGAGTATGGTTTCCAATTTGACCATTTCCCAACAAAGTCCCCAAAACTGTCTTTCTTTATAGCTGAATAATATTCCATTATATAAAAATGCCACAATTTTTTAATCCAGTCTTCTGTGGATGGACACTTGGGTTGCTTCCACAATTTAGCTATTACAAATTGTGCTGCTATAAACATGGGTTCACATGTATCAGAGTAATAAGATGTTTTCAGGTCTTCTGGGAATATACCCAGAAGGGGAATAGCTGGTTTGAATGGAACCTCTAGACCTACTTTGCTGAGAAATCTCCAAACTGCTCTCCACAGTGGTTGTACCAGTATGCATTCCCACCAGCAGTGTAATAGAGTCCCTATTTCTCCACAGCCTCGCCAGCATTTGTTATTGGATGATTTTTTCATACTGGCCAGTCTTACTGGGGTGAGATGAAATCTCGATGTTGTTTTTATTTGCATTTCTCGAATGACTGAGGATGTGGAGCATTTTCTCATATATTTATTTGCCATTTGTATTTCTTTGTCTGAGAAGTGTGTATTCATCTCAGATGCCCATTTCTGGATTGGGTCTTTGA
>PVLD010018611.1:0-38556 GCA_004027595.1 Dinomys branickii | reverse complement strand
CCTCCCATCCCTCTCCCTTCATTTCCCTTCTCTTGCCGTCTATCTTGCTTTCCCTCCCGCCATTCCCCCCTTATTTTCCCCTTCATCCCTCTCTTCCTTCCCTCTTTCTTTCCTTTTTCCTTCCTTCTTTCCCTCTCTCCTTGCCTCCCTCCATCCCTTTCTTTCTTCCTTTTCTTTCTATTGGGTGGGAAGTAAACACTTTCACATTGCTTAGAAGCCTCCCATCTTTGGGAGACAGAGTCCCACTGACTTACTAAATTGTTCGTGCTGGGCTTGAATTTGCAAACCTCCTGTCTCAGCCTCTCAGAATGCTGGGGTTGCAGGTGTGAACCATCATGGCTGACTTGGAGTGATTTTCTTAATTGTTCTTTGAAACTATTTTCTTAATGATTCTTTTAATTCTATTGAGGTTCAGAGTTAGGGAGGTAATGAAATACATCAGATCTATAGGTTTAGCATTTTTGTGTAAACTCAGGAAGACATTTTTATAATCCTGAGGACAATGCTTGTTTGTTTGTTTAGTATTTCAAATATTTGTAAAGGAAGATGACATGCTAGACAATTGTGATGTCAACTTAAAGAGTGTATGTTGTACTTTCTAGTTGAGTTGATAGGTGTAAAGAAATCTTCAAAAGCCTTTTGGATGCTTGGTGAACTTGAGATTCACTCTAGTGTCATTGCCTAGAGTCATGTAAATATTTGAGAACATTTCACTTGTTAGAAGCATTTGAAATGCTAAAAAAATCTTCTAGTGTATTAAATGTGAAGGTGCAGTTTGTACGGAATTCAATGAGCCACATTAATGAGTCCATCTAGGCAAAGTTAATTCATGTACAGCTTTATTCGACAGAACTTGAATCTTCTGGAAAATGATCAGCAAACTTTAATGCATATATGTTATGGTTGATACATTGTGTCAACTTGGGGAATCTGGAGGTTTAACTAAATGATTCAGCAGGAAGCCAGAGTGCTTACTTTGTTTACATCCTGAGCATGTGGAAAAGGAAGGCATGGAGATTGTGTGAGAGCTACACGCCCCCTGGGTGGGGGTAGCCTGTTTACAATGTAAGGGAAGGAGAGAGGCTGCTTGCCTGCCATTCCTCCCCTTTTGCTGTGGTTGTTTTTGCTGTGCTCTGCTGCAGTGAAGTTTGCCCTCTGCCATGTGTCACTCTGCCTCTGAAGCAGCCAAGTATAGACTAAAACCTCCACAAACTGTAAGCTAAATAAACCTTTCCTTCCTTCATTTTGGGCATTAGGTATTTTGTCTCAGCAATGAGAAAAAAATAACCAAGACAATATATAAATAGGATAACAAGGTTTCTATGTTGAACTTCAAGATACATGGAAAGTTAGATTTAGAATTAGTTAACATTTGTTCCTTTAATACGTGTATAGCAATTATTGTTTGTTTGTTTTCTGAGACAGGCTCTCACTATGCAGTTCAGGCTGGCCTTGAGCTCACCGTGTAGCCGTGCTGGCCTCAAACTCTCAGCAATCCCCCCGTCTCGGTGTCCTGAGTGCTGGGATTACAGGTGTGTGCCACCATGCCTGGCTTATATCAACTTTTTAAAACACAAGAAATCTTCAAATAATCTCAGTTGTGCTCTTGAGCCGCTTCCCCTCTAGACCTGGGAAGCACCTGTGGCCCATCAGCAGTGAGGGGTGTGCAGTGTGTGCCAGGAACACCTCCCCTTGCTCCCCTCGGCCTGAGGGCTGCCTTCTGTCTGGACAGTGACCACCGCAGGTGTTCCATTCTCACAGGACTGTGCACTGGACTGTGAACGGTACGAGCCTGGACTCTAACGTAAGAAAATGTGTAGTGTAATAATAATAGAAATGAGTGTGCAGCAAATGTAATGCCCTGGGATCAGCTGGAAACCACACTCACTCCTCCATGGAAGACTGACTTCGGTGAAACCGGTCCCTGGTCCCTGAAAGGTTGGGAGCTTCTGTTCTAAAGTCCCCACCAGAACACCCAAAACCATCTTGACATAAATAACTCACATTATCACTACCATCTAGTAAGTTTAGAGACATTTTAAAGCCAAGAACTTTTTTTTTAATGTTGTACTTACCTCTCCCACAAGCACTTTCAAAGACATAACCTTGAGGTGTGTTCATGAGCTGTTTCTGTCCGCAGTCTGTAGGTACCTGGCCAGTAGCCTGTGTGGTGGCCTCCAGTGTGGCTCCCTCCCAGCCATACCAGTGCCCGTGTCAGCCCAGAACCGCCCAGGGCAGAAGAGGGTGATCATTTCAGGTGCTACCCGCAGCAGGCTCTCCCATGACACTTGCTGGTCTGGTTGTCAGTTAGAATCATAAGAGTTTGTTCATTTTTCTTCTCAAAGAACCCAGAGCTCAATCCTCTATTAAAATTGGAAATGGTCTGGAAAATTCTCTTTTAAAAATGATGCTCAGCCTCCTGAAGAGCCTATTTTTCTTGTGGCATGAGGCTGCCTTCCCTGGGGTGTGGATGCCAGGGCCACAGTCAGAGACTAAGGGAGATGGAGTTGTTGAAGGACTGCCAACACATAACGTTTCTCCAGAAGGAGGGCTTCCGTGGCTTTCAGTAGAGAAAGCAAGATTCCTCCCCACCGAGCTGCAGCGTGCTTTCCCCGTGAGGGCTGACAAATCTGGGGGGCAGAATAATGGGAGTCACCCTCACGCCAGTGGACCACGCTTTACATTGACAAGCTGTTTTCACACCTTTGTGAAGAACTCGAGCCAAGCAGAGAAGGAAGCCCAGATACACAGTAAATATTTTTCGTAACCGGATGTGCAGGTAGGAGAGTTCTTGAGGTTTACTTCTCAGCCCAGATGCCTGATGCTTCCCCTCCTGAGGTCTTTCCTTCCTGAAGCTTTTCTCTTTCAGTGCCATATCCCGCAGTGACAGGGGTTGGCCCAGGACTCCTCCTGATTATCAAAGCTGAGGATGTTCTAACAGGCTTGTGGTGCTCTTGCCTCCGCCTCCCTGAGTGCTTGGATTGCAGGCATGCGTCTCCGTGCCCATCTGAGGTAGCTTTATTGTTGATGCGAAGGTCCTTCTTAGAGCATCCCTGACCACTGGTACTAAAGGGCAGTTTTCAGAGTATCAGATATTCATTCCTTTTCTTTTTTTTTTTTTGTAGTACTGGGAATTGAACCTAGGGCCTCACATGTGCTAGGCAAATACTCTGCCGCTGAGCTGTACCTCAGCCTCCACATTTCCTCATGTTACGTTCTTCCCAGAGGGAAGCAAATTCACTTTTGGTGGGAAGAAGCAGTTAGGGCCTCCTGCCATCCTTCCGCTGCCTCTCTGGGTACAGACTCCTGATAGCCCACAGCAGCTCAAGATGCCCCACCCACCTCCTTGCCCTGGAAAATGAAGCCAAGAAGGAAATTATTTTCTTCCCTTGAAATGCCACTTCTGCAGGTGCCCTGCTACCCTGTAAAGAGAACTCTGTTGGTCCACAACAGGACTGATGACCTCGGTCTTCTGGAGGATTAAACTGTTATTGATCTTTCATTTTTAAGGACATTTTCAAATTGCTATGTAGAATAATAAATTTCCAGCATCACAGAAACCACATAAAAGATTTGTGCGAATAAATGAAAGCCTCCTCCAGCTAGTTTAATCTACACTAAAAACTGCAAAGTGCTTATTGATACTTGTCACAATTACAATGACATTACCGCGGCCTTTTGGATTGTTTTTGTTTCTTTGTAAAGGGGATTTCGGCGACATACCCTACAAGGACGATGAATGTGAGAGCGTGGCTACAGGTGCAGGGATTCTATTTGTGTGGTGTGAACGGGGCTGCTAATCCCTCTCCCCTTCTTTCTGCTTGGCAGCCAAACACTTCCTGGTGTGTGCTGTAATAACAGGCAGCTGTCCTGTCTGCCCCACTGAAAAATGAGACAATAAGGCAGGCAAATGATGCCTTTATGTTGCGAATCTCCCACTTCCGGCTGTTTTCTTCTCAAATGCTCTAAGTAACAAGAACCTGGGCAATTTTCACACTGTTTCTTCTTCTTAAAAAGTTTGTCCAAATTCTTGGTGAATATCATTTCCCTTTGGGACATTTGGTGGAAAAAGAGGCAGCCTGCTTCACTGCACCAGGACAGAAGGCTTCCAAAAAGCCTCTGAATGGGGTTTGTGAATGGAAATACCCCCTCAAAAGCTACTGAGGTGATCGGACTATCGCTACGGCTTAGAGGGATGGGTTTGGCTCACAGAGAAGACAACTGCTGGGGACCTTTCTGGCACACCACTGGGCTAACGTGCCCTTCCAGAAGCTGCAGCAAGAGCAGCAATGTCCTGTGACTCCTGAAAAGGGCCCCCTGGCGATCCCCTGGCCACCAGGGAGAATGACGGCCAGTGGGGAGGGACGCCTTGCCCGCGAGCCCAGGGCTGCGTGTCATGTGGGCACGTGTCTCACTTTGAACACAGACATCCCACCGTTCCTGCCACGACCCGAAGTGGTGCTGGAAGCTCTTTCCCTGAGCGCTTCAGTTGCACCGCTGTGGCTGCCTTGACGCCTGAGTCTGTTCAAAACCTTTACCTTTCCAGTCAGCTTGACTTTGGCGGGGCCAGAAGTCACACAGTGCCAGGCCCAGAGAATAAGGTAGGTGAAGACACATCATAGTGTTTTTCTTCAGCTTGTCTTTCTGTTGGAGGGCATTTAGCAGCAGCACTTGCAGTATTTGTCATCACACTTCATAAAGACGCTTACGAAAGGGGACTCAGAACTGCTTCAGGAAGCGGCAGGAGAAATGCACTGAGAGAGCTGGAAGCCGCGGGAGTGTGCCGAGAGGTGTTCATGGCGATATGTCCGCAGCCATTGTTTTGAAAATTCAAACATTCACCATGTACGTTTATCACCCTGTGTGCTCAGCCTCGCCTCTGCTCAGCACTTTCTCCCTTCTCATTCTCCCGAAATGCCCTTCCTTGCACTCCTCAGAGCACGGTAACCACTTTAATGAAGGCCTCCTGAAGACTGACTCGTTGCTTATGTACTGACAAATCTCACTGTTCCGTCATTCAGGAAGGGCAGGTTTTCTGTGTATTATTGGTAGGATAATGACTAGTGTTTGTCTCTCAGAACCCCAAAGGTGCCATCCAGTGGCCTTCCGGTTCTTCTGCCGAGAAGTCCGCTGTTAGTCTAGTAAGTGTTCATTTTTCAGGGCTCTGTCTTTTCTCTCGATACCTTTGTAATTTTTTCTGAGTCTTTTTCATTAGTCGGTTTTGCTCTGGTCCCCACACAGTGCCTTATTTTCCCTCACTGTGCTTGTGATACCTGGAATGTGTAGATTCCTGCTGCATCTGTTACACTTTCTCACTGTTTGCTCAGTATTTCTTGGTTGATAAAAATTTTTAGCATCATTTCTTCAGTTACATTTCCTTTATCAGTGATTCTATCTTCAGCCTAGAAAAACTCTCAGAAGAGCATGATCTGAATTTCTCCTTTAGCCTGAAAGAATTTTAGACAAGATGTGAGAATCAACTCTCAAGTTACGTGACATCAAACAACAGAAGGCAATGATAGGTTTTTTTTTTTTGGTAGTGGGAATTGAACTCAGGACCTTGTGCTTGCCAGGCAGGCTTGCCGCAATAATAGTTTGTAGGGGTTTCAGTCCATAACTCGCTGGCTCCAAGGCAGGGTGGCAAATGGCACAGGAGCACCATTCATAGCAGCAGAAGACAGCAAAAGCAGCAAGAGAGAGCCAGAGCAAACCGGGCCTGTCCCTCTTTTTACAAAAAGGGCAGAGAAATCTCACTCCAGAGGGTGACACCAGGCAACCTGGTGGCCAGTGTGGGGTTGGTGCTTCTTCCTAATGCGAGTGTGCATTTCTTGGGATTCTGTGCCATCCATACTGCCCAGACCAGTAGCACAGCGAATCCCTTCGACTGAAATGCTGTTAGTAACTGGGGGACACTTAGTGTTCTGCCATCTGGGTGTTAGAATATGGGTTTTGAAGGACTTGTTCAGTTGTCTCCAATCACTCTTTGCTGAGCTGTGCTTGCTGTCCAGGATGGAGGCAATGGCCAGAGAAGCATATTCCCCACATCCCACACAAGCTGCCATGGTGTGTGTGTGTGTGTGTGTGTGTGTGTGTGTGTGTGTGTGCAGTCCTAATGGACAGAGTAAATCTGGAGTGGAACAATCCAAGAGAAAAATACCTGTTTAGCTTCATCAATTTATTCCAACTACATAGGCTCGGTGTCCCTGGGAAAGAAGGATCTTGTTTCTGTAATAAAGTCAGATTCTCCTTACTCCCTCTTGAAAGAGCCTTAAAAGAGCAGCATGGCAGGGGATAGGGACAGTATGCCTGCTGTCTGTGGAAGCCTGGGAGGCCCTGCACAGCCTCCTGGATGCAGTGGTCATCCTGGGCAGGCCTTTGTCCTGCTCGTCCCCGGGGGAGGCTAGGGTTGTGAGCAGACGCGCAGGGGAGAGGCCTCTGGGGGAGAGAGGGGTTTAATAAAGAGTGATGGATTTGCTCTGCAGACAGACATGCCTTGCCCTCTACTTTGAATGGCTGACCATGGTGGGGTCCAACGCACATCCACTGAAGGAAGAGGACACCTTTTCCGGCAGTGCAGTCATCTTCCCAGCCTGCTCCCTTTGCCATCCCGGCGTTTTCTTTTCTCCTCTTCCATTCCTATTCTTCAAATTGAATTATGTATCTAATATTTATTGAATACTTACTAGTGCATAAGCACCAGTTCAAACGTGCTATATGTATTCAGTCACTGAATCCTCTTCCATTTCTTTTCTTTTTTTTTTTTTTTTTTTTTTGGCAGTACTGGGGATTGAACTCAGGACCTTGCACTTGCCAGGCAGGCGCTTATTCCACTGAGCTACATCCCCCAACCCTGTCACTAAATCCTCTTAATAACCCAATAAGATATTTCTGTTATGCTCACTTCACAGAGGAACAAATTGAGGCCCAGAGTGGTTGAATAACTTGCTTAATGTTATGTAGCCAGCAAATGGGAAGAATGAGGAGGTTCAAAAGTTTGACTTCCAAGTTTTTAAACCATTCTAGGGGTAGACGACTGATTCATCCCACATTTTCCAAAAATACACCACCCAATCCAGAAGCCACTAGTTACATGTGGTTATTTAAATTGGCATCTAAAATTAAAGTTAAGTAAATTAAATATTCACTTCATCAGTCATACTGGTCACATTGCAAGCCTTCAGTGGCCACTGGTGCCAGTGGCTACCATCTTGGACCACCAGTGTGAAAAATATACCTGTAATCACAGCAGGTAAAAATGGGCAGTGTTGCTCTAGAAAATCCCAGGAATCTTATAAAACTTAATAAAGTATCCTGGGATCTTATGATACTTAATATAGGCCAGAAACAAAAACCAAATGAAAGTGATCTGTGAAATGTACAGCAAATGAAACACAACGCTCAAAAGCCTTTGTGTACTACTCAGCGTAAGAGGCAGTTCTTTGAGAGAAGAAGTTTCTAATGCAGGACCCTAAAAAAAAAGTCAATCCCAGCACCAAGGGGGGCTGAGTCAGGAGGAATGAATACTCTCTCCTGGCACCTGAGTGAGACCTTGTCTCAAAATAAAAGTTATAAAGGACTGGGGATGCAGATCAGTGCTAGAGAGGCTGGCTTCAGTCCCCAGCACTGGTCAACAGCAACGAAGAATCAAACACCAGAGCAATTTGTAAAGTGGAATGCCACTTTTAAAAAAAAACAGCACACACACACACACACACACACACACACACACACACACACAGGAATCCTGGCAAGACAACCACACATTGCTAACCATGGTTATGCATCCTACAAAGTAGATAGCAGGGGATTCAGGGCATTACCTGGGAAGGCTCACATTTTCTTTTGTACAGTCTTGTATGTTTTTTTAAAAAAAGTATAACAAATGTGATTTGTGTTGATAGAAAACATTTCTAGAAAATAAAATTCACTGAATGAAGGAGAGATAGAAAAACCCTTTGTAATGTACGCCCTTTTGGTGTTTGGATAACAAGACTGTCATACTCACCATCAAGTCACCATTTAAAAAATGTGGCGTCACCCTGAAGATGTTTGCGGGTTTTTCTTTTTTCTTTTTTCCTTGGAACTGGGGATTAAACCCAGGGAGTCCTGAGCTATATTCTCAGCCCTACACCCTTAAATAAAATTTGAGAAGTGGTCTTGCTCAGCTGGCCAGGCTGTCCTCATACTTGGCAACCTGGGGTCCTCCTGAGTGGCCTCCTGAGCAGCTAGGATTGGAAGTGTGCATCACTGCACCCAATACACATTGCATTTTTCAAGAAAATGAATTCTGTTAGATATAAGTCAAAGGACAGAAGGAGGGCGAGAAAAGTGTCAAATAGCAGGAGACTGAACAGGACCCAAGAGAGAACTGGGTCCGGGACCACAGCACAGAGACCGTCACTCTGACCATCATCCAGCTGCTCTTTGGAGCCCCAGGGAGATCCAGGACCCCGTAGGTGGAAGCTCCTCTGCTTGCCCGGGAAGCACAAGCCTTACAGGGGCTGGGGGGGGGAGGGGCAGGCCAGAGCGACAGCAATGCAGGCTAGGGTGATGCGGAGGGGAGGTGCAGGGAGGAGGCCCCGGTGCTCAGAGTTCGGGGCTTCTGCTTAGGACTCTGCTGCACTTTGCCTCCCCAAGTTTGTCACTCACTGTGTCCAGAGCTGGCAGGCAAGGGCTGCAGGAATGGATAGGGACCGGCCATCAGTGGACAGCACGTGCCCACCCCGCACCGCCGAGCCCAGACCCTGGCTCGTCCTCACCATCACTTACCCTCCTGTGTGTTCAGGTTTTGCTCTTTTCCAGATCGAAGAGAATGCCGCCCTGACACACACATTTTAACACAGCTAAAAATGTCTGCAATGGCAGTGGATACATTTTTTAAGCAGAAAGAGAAAATCTGCACTGCGATCAGCTCCAAATGCCTCCACAGCTGCTGGTTTTGGCGTGAAGCACAGCATGTCTGTGCCCTGGGTCATCTGGGGCCTGGCAGGGGCACTGGTCCTGTGGTTTCCCCTGAGGTACAACTGCTGGGCTTTCTCACCTCCCGGCAGCAACCAAGGGAGAGTCCCAGACAGGCTTCCTCGAGCAGGCCCCATGAGCAGGTCACCCGCACACAGGCAGAGGCTGAGGAAAAGCCTGTCACCAGTGCAGGCGAGAGCTGGCTTCCCAGGCAGAGGAAGCCTCCCTGCTGCGCTTTCCCCTCCAGCACGGGCAGATTGCCCAGCAGCTGGCCAAAGGACAGACGAGTGCCGGTCACTTGCTTGTCCTTCAGCATGCAGCACATTTGTGGTTTACAGTCTCTGTGGACGGATTGAAAGGTCTGAGGTTCAAACTCTCAGCGTCTCAAGGGAAAAGAAAAGGATTCTTAGTAAGAAAACAGTTCTAGCAACTCCTCTCAAGGGTGCATCTGTGAGGCCCTAACTCTTGACCCCTGTGTGAGAAAGCGTGTCTCTCAGTAAAAAACCGGAAGGCATATGACCCCAGGCCCCAGCCTCAAATTCTCCCGGGCCTGGCCACACAGACGCTTTGTGGAGCTGCTGCACAGCCCTGGGAAGGAAGGGCCACCAGGCCAGGGAGGCCTCACTGAGAAGTGCTTCAGGTCTTTGCTCTGAGAAACATGCATCCTGGTGTGCTCTGAGTATGTGGCATTTAAGAGCCTGAGAGCAGGGAATGAAAGGGAGGAAAACTTTTTTTTGTCTCATGAATTTAAATGCAAAGAAAAAAGAATTCTCCACAACTTTGCTGACAAGAAAAACACGTAAAGATAAGGCACTGCCATGGTGACTTGTCTTTCCCGCCAGGAAGAAAATGCTTTGAGCTCTTATCTGAGCTCCTCAGATCCTCACAACATACACAGCTGGAGAAGTGGCTTCTCTGGCATCACCACCAGGAAGCAGCAGGACCCTTGTCTAGGCTGTGACATCTCAGGGCCAGGACGAGCCTTTGCTAGGCAGCCACAAGGCCACTGTCCCCAGTGCCACTGGAATTTAATTTGCTGGATTGTTGTCAGGCTCCAATTCCAGACAGAGTAATTTTTGCAAGGGATAGAAACTGCCCATGCTGAGTACCAAAGAAAGACTTCTTGGTGACCCAGTCCAACCCCTGCCAGGCACTGGAGTGAAGGAGGGCCCCCGGTGGACCTCTGTCCACCCGATGAAAAGTGTTTCAGTGGTTATTTGTCACTGAGGAGCCCCTTGCAAGAGCTTTACATTCGTATCAGGAATCTGGGGGCAGAACGCTGGGGCAGAATCACTGTGGAGCTGCCTTCACCCCCCTCCTGGACCAGCACAACCCACCGGAAACGGGCACCAGGGCCTGTCAAGAAGAACCAGTGAAGATGCTGAAGTTAGCAGGACGGCTGGGATAACTACTGCTGTTGTCTAGCCGTTGATTGAAAGGAACAGTTAATGCTTCAATTTGTTTTGGCCAATTTTGCGTGCTTATATCTGAACAACTAAGTTGAAGACAACAATATGCAACGTAACAACCATTGGTGAATTCCTGCCATCTTGTCTATTGAAGCTCTGTATCATTTCTAATTTTTAAAATTTTTTTAAATTCTCTTTAATGTTTTGATCAATCTTCCATTCTTACATCTAGTAATCTGAGCAACTTCATTGACGATAACAAGGTGTAATATAACAACCACTGTTAATTCCTATCATTTTGTTCTGAAATCCTGTATCATTTTTACTGCTTGTGCTTTGCTTTGTTTTTTCTATGTTGTTGTTATTTTGCTATTGACCTTTGTTTTTATTCTCCTTAAAATAAAATGAACCAAAAAGAGTGTTCGTAAATGTTGTTACTGTGATCGTTTGCAGCAATCATGAAAGAAGCCCCTGTGAGTCTTTCCTAGGAATGGTGCTGAGATGAGCCATTGTCTGGAAATCCCCCAAGGGCAGTCTGTTCCTGCCGCTCAGATGGCTGCGCCCACAGAGTCCCTGCAAGCGCTGAATTAGAGAAGACAGAGCCAAACGGGGGGCTGCCGGCCAGGAGTCCCAGCACTCTGGGAGATGGAGGCTGGAGAACCACAAATTTGAACACAGCCTGGGCAACTTAGTGACTTAGCAAGACTGGATCTCAAAACAGAAAAAAATTTAAAGAGGGGAGCTGGTGTTATAAAGGCACTAGATTTAAAAACCAGTACTGAGAGAGAGGGTGGGGGAGGAAGGAAGGGAGACAGACAGCGCAGAACTGTTGCTCCTGGGGAAATACAGGCTTAGATCCCTTTGACCCTTTGGTCACAACCCTCAACACATGCCCCTGATTTATGTGTGTTTCTGTTTAAAGACACCTTATTGGTGTTTACCGTGGACTCGCGGACTCGGAGCCCATGGCCAGCACCCGCCACGCACACTGGAGCCCGGCTGACCTGACTCGTGTACCCCGCCTTTGCTCCGCAGAGCGTATCACAGCCTTCCTGCACTGAGAACATCAGGCAGCATGGAGCACTGCCCCGGTGCCAGTTTAAATAGCAAAACCTGCAAAGGCACAAAAATGCCAAAACTTGGTACTGAGACTTCAGAAAGGACCCACGTTTAGAGTCCGAAAGTGAAACCAATTCAATTCCCAGTACCAAAAAAAAAAAAAAAAAAAAAATCTGTAATCTGAAAGTGAAACCAAGATGGCAGAACCTCACTTGTTTCGCGTCAGCAGGGATCCCCCACGAGGTGGGCCCAGTCTTTGTCACACTGTGTATGTCTAGACGTGACTGAAATCTTTGCCAACCGCTGGGTTTGGGGTTACAATATATTTTGCAGAGCGGGCAAATACACAGATATGACATTTGGGAACATAAGAACCACTGAGGAACGAGGACCAAGAACTGTGTGTCTCTCAGGTAAGATTCCAGAGACCCTATTCTTATTCCACAGCATTTCCCTGAAACTCCATGAGGTGTACTAGAAAAACAGTGAATGTGTGAATAAAAGTAAATGTACCACAGTGAAAGGCACATTGGTATCGATCCCTTTCAAAGCCCCTCCCACCGCCATTCCAACACCCTTGTACCATCGTTCTTACCGCTTTCTGGAAGCGCTCTTTGTGAGAGTCTTTAGTGGCACTGCCATGGCTGACTTTGTGTCCTGAATCAGTTCAAACCATTTACCTTCCGTGGTCATTCTGACTTGCGGAAGAGCCCGAAGTCCCAGGGTGCAGGACCTGGTGATGCGGTGGGTGAAGACACTCAGTCATGTTTTCCAAGCATGCCTCTCCATTGAATTAGCACTCGGCAGAGCGTTCACTGTGTTTTCTACCATCCCTGGTATAGACACCCACAAAAGAGGACTCCAGAGTTTCTTCAGAAAGTGGGGACAACAGTGAGACAAGTGTGTGTGAAGTAAGGGGAGTGTTTTGAGGATAAACAGCGGTGTGCCTTGTCTTCCCCACATTGCTATAGTCCGGCGTCTGGACTCAGAGGCTCTTGCTCCGCTCCACTCCACCGTGTAGGTGCTCTCACTGGGCAGTGTGTCTTTTACTGTAAGAAGTTTTTAATTGGAGTCTTCACTCTATATTTTATCCCCTCTGGTAAATTTGTCATTGCTTTTTGCTTATTCTAACCTCTGAGAAGGGAAACCCACTGTATTGCTTCAGCCCTCTGCACAGAGCTGTGAAAACACTTCCCAAGCCTCCTTGACAAAGGGCCCTGACAGCAAAGCCCGTTTAGAAAGGTCAGCATGGTGAACACTGGGAGTGACGGAGGAGGACCGCAGGCCCAGAGGCAGCAAACCACAATGGCTCCATGCATGGAGAGTGTGTCCCTGCCCTCTCGGGAGGGTGCTAGGTCCCGGAAGACCACCGTGCTGAGGCCAGAGTGCCGCCCTATCCAGCTCTCCCCTGCCCTCCTCCCCTAGAAGACATGCCGGATCCACCTGTGTGTCAGTATTTCATCTGGAACTGTACTAGCAGACACAGTTGGCTTGCCCACTTCTGAAAGCCCTTCCTGCTTATCCCTTGGCCTGGAAACATCTGTGCTGAGCCAGTTTGTTCCGTGTGGTGACCCTGGGGGTCTTTATTCTCTGGAGTCAGCAACCATTTCTGTGTGTCTCTGCACCCTGGCAAAGCCCTCTCACGCTGGTGCTGAGAGTCGGGTCTGAGCAGGTGCTGGGGGATGAGTCTCATTTTACCTGGTGAACTGGCCTCTGGAATTTTTGACAGTCCTTGTCTCCTGGTTGGGCCACAGTTTAGGAATGGTGAGCTCCTCTTTAACCCCTGGACTCAGGACTGACCTCTGCCCCCAAATTCGCCGTGGTCCTGTCCCAATTTTCCAGTTTCCTGACCTCTTGCTTGTCTTGATCTGTAACAGCCACAGGCTCTGTAACCTCCAGCCTGCCTGGTTAGCACCTTCCTATGAGGCTTCGTCCTGCTGGTGCACCCCTCCCCCAATGCCCTGTGATACTCCAACAGCTTAAGTCTCCCTCTGGGGAGAGGTCTGGTTTCTATGCCCACCCCAGAGCATTTTGCCAAGTGTGTTAACAAAGGAATGGCCAAGATCTGGGCATAGCTTTGCTGCTTTCAGGTCTGTCACTGGCTGATCATGAGCTGCTGAACAGGCAATCTGTACAGTGGGTGTTTAATTTTCTTCTGGGCCAATGATAATCGTAGCTTGTTAGAGGCAGAAGAGACACATATTCCCTTATGTCAAAGTTAAAAGCAGAACCCTGGGAAGAAGGTAAAGGAATTTGCCAAAAGTCACCAGCTGATCATAGGTAGGACTAGAATCCAGGCTATCTGGTCTAAAGCCGAAGCCTGGCCCACTGCACATTGTGTCTCCTGTTTAGTTGAAGATGGCCCAGGAAAAGGCCAATGCACCTCTTACAAGGACCTGAGTTTGAGTGCAGTTACAGGAACCACTGTAGCAGGTTTAAGCTAAAAAAGATTTGGTAAGGGATCCCAGTGCTTACAACATTGCTGGAGGGGCTGGGAGGTTAGGCCCATGCTGGCTTCTAGATGTGACTGCTGGGAAGGTGCACACGTGGGTGGAGGGCTCCCTTCAATGTCCCTCTCTGCAGACTCGGGAAACTTCTGTCCTCGATACCGGTCCAGGCCCCCTTGCCTTCCTGTGATTTGGGAATCAGGAAACCATTCCCAGAACTGTGTGGTGTAGAGCCACATGTGCCCACAGTGACCTGTTAGACGGTCATGCATGTTGCTCTGTGCCACCTCACTCCATTTCTAAATCATGTATCTGATCTGTGCAGGGTGACATGTGCTTGTCGTGCCATGTACTCATGAAGCTGAGACAGGAGGATCATTTGAGCCAGGAGTTCAAAGCCAGCCTGAGCAGCATGATGAGATCCTGTGTAAAGCAAACGAAAAGCAAATTTACATCTCTGACCAGTGCAGCCGAGTGGTACAACCTGAGTCATAGCCAGAATCCTGTCTCCCTGGGCATCTGGGAAATCTGGATGTAGGCTTTCCTGGCAATGCAATACAGACAGGAGAAAGCTAGATTGGATTGGAGTGATCTAAGGTACAGAGTTCTCATCCACTGGGCTTCCGTTTTTTATCTACAAAGTGGGAAAACACATTTTGCTGACTGACTAGTTACTGTTAACAATAGGATGTTGTACTGTGAGTGGAACACGGTTCCAGGGATGGCACAGATGGTGAACAGGCAGCAGCTATTATTCCGAAGATTTTAGCCGTGAACCTTGGCAGGTTTCACAGTCTATCCTGAACTGTTTTTAATTCATTTCTCTGTGCATTCAGCCCAAGATTTTCACCATCTTTGGCCCCGGTCATTAATTAGGTATGACTGACTTTTTTTATAGAAATTAAGTTCTCATTAAAATAGGACTGACAATCTTATCAAATTGAAATAGACTTTTGGGAATGATTTTATCACTCCTTCTTTGACAGAAAGAAAAATAAGGCCCAGAGAAGACCAAAGCAGCCATGATCCAAACAAAACCACGAGTTTTAAACCCAGAGCCAGAACCCATCTAACTCTCCACCAAAGAGGGTGGTGGAGGTGGCTGCACCTTCAGTTTTGCAGAATATTACAAAACCATTTACTGAGTCCCAATTTTTTTTAAAAGTCTGTCTTGGCAAATATATAGAGATTGGGGGATCTTTATTATTCTAAAAGAAAAAAACTGACTTGGGGAGTCTGTCTAGAGTCTGTCTGAAACAACAGTTAACACTATGAATGGGAAATATTAAGGTATAGCACTCTTCTCAAGATCAGGAATCAGATGAGTGGGATCCTAATGCTGTTATAATTTAATGTCCAGAGTCCTAGGTAATTCACTGAGAAGAATAAAAAATGGAGTGTGTCAGTAGAAAGCAGACTATATGGCCCTGAATCAAGGCCAGCAGTTTTCTGAAGCTGTTGGTTTCAAGCAGGAGCCTAAAGTGGTATCTTTCCATGGTCTGTTGGCCATTTCAGAACTTGAGAAATGTAATGGTCAATTCATTAGAAAGAAACAGCGCAGCTTCAGCTTTGGAGGCCCACACTCACGGAAGCCTCCCGACTCGGCCAGGGGAGAGTGGAGTTCTGAGAGCTGGTCCAGGGCGGGAGAGGGGAGGACACAGCCAGGAAAAGAGGCAATGGCGGTTGGGAGCAGTTGTCGAACCCTGTGTGAGGATGAGAAGTTAAGACAGCCACTGGGGCAGAGTCCCCACCCTGCCACAACCTTCCTAATCAGCGCCTGGAGAGAATCAATGCAGCTAGTACACAGCCCACCATGCCCCCCCCGCTCTGCACCTGCCTCGAGGCGGTGGCCCCCTGCCTCTCCGCTGGGTGAGTGGCTACCGGTGGAGAGCAGCAGGAATCTTGGCGGCGAGCCACGGCGGCTCCCAGGGATCTGCTGAGGAGCGGACTGGAGCTCCAGCACCACAACAGGAGGGAGGTGCAGATGGAGCTGGATCTCGTGGCTCCACGCCCTTCTCACTCCATCAGGTAGGAAGCATGAGCTGGGTTGCCGGAACTCAGCTCCCACCCTGAACTCTCTCTGGGAGCACCTTGAGACTCAGTGGCTTGAGCAAGCACTGCCTGTTCCTGGCAACAATGGGAGGAATCCACAGACTTCAGGACTCACCCCAAACTATTAATGTGAGCACCAAGAGGGTCTCCTTACAGCTTGCACATATGAACCTTGCATGAACCCATAGCAACAAATCAGATGAAAAGCAGCAGACCAGGAGTCTAAAAAACAACATACTCTATACAGCAGACCTGAGAAAATCCTCCAACTCTATTCTAGAACTAATCTTTAAATTCAGTTCATACCCTGAACTAACACAGTGAGAACGGGCCGGGGAGATTTCAAGCCCTTATACCAAGCATCGTAAGTTCGTCCAATGCCCAGCTGCAAGGGGTGGGGAACGGTAATACTGGAGATCAGGAGGAGGGAAGAGGAGAAGAAAGGGCCTCCTGCATCGAGGCAACGGGACAGAGCTGAACAGGTCACCAAGAGCACCCCGACGGAGGCGTGCGCCCCACGGCTGCTTTGCTGTGGGCCCCGCTAAGGGCGCCCCACAGACTGGACCCACCCCCACCCATAGCATGGTGACGGGGTGGAGCCAGACAGTCCACTGTGAGCATATGTGCTTTTCCACCTCTGACCATGGCAGTTTGTATACACCCATGTATGTTATAGTATAGTCTGAGGCAGCTATATCTCTTCCCAAGGCGAGAGCCCAGGGGTATAGATAAACCCAGGAGTACAATTATTATCACAGGGAAGATGACTGATTGAGTGGTAGGGCAACAGAGATGAAGGAGGAGAAAAACTGAATGATCAAATGGGCCATCATCTGTGTAACAGTAACAAATGTGAAGGTAACATTATGTAGGACAGCATCCAGAGCTAATTCCCTTCTATGTTCTCTATAATTTTATATTTCCTCAATTGTTTTTGTATTAACAGAAGTGAAGATAACTTTATATTATACAGCATCCAGTGCAAATTCCTTACTATCTTCTCTATAATTTGGTATTTCCTTTAATGTTTATGTGTTAACTAATGTGAAGATAACATTATGTAATACAACATCCAGTGCTAATTCCCTACTATATTCTGTATAATTTTGTATTTTCTGTATTGTTTATGGCTTATTCTGGTTCATATGTCTCCATTCTTTTGTCTTTAAAAAATATATATAAATAAAACAAGGCAAATGAAAAAAAAAAGAAAACAGACTATATTATCATTATTTGCAAATCATTGATGTTATACATAATGTGTAATTATCTCCCAAGGAAACACAGAAGAGTCGACTAAAAAATTGCTGTCATAGCTATAATAAGAATCCAATGATATGTCCAGTTAAAGACATATATATTTAAAAAGTTAACTGTTTTCTTTTATCTCAGTAATAAGGAGCTTCACATTATAATGCAAAAATAAAATCCTATTCTCAACATCGTATCCTCAACACAAATCATGAATGACCTAGAAATAACTTAGGAAGACATGTTCTGGGCTTGTAAGAAGTAACAATATTTTACAAAGGGGTGTAATATCATGGAGCCTGGGATAAATGAAAACCAGACCTCATCCCTAGAGGTAAAGACTAATTGTATAAAGATGTTACTTATTTCTCAAGTAATATCTCTCTTTAAGTGCATCTCCAGTAAAAATCCAAAAAAGTAATCTGTGGGGATTTTTGACAAGATGATTCTAAAATTTATCTGAAAGAACAAATAAATAAAAACTTACAAAGCATTGCCACATTTTATTTATGGGCAGCTATACATTAGGCGAAAGCTTTAAAGCATATACTGGAAGATTTCATGTTAGATTCATGTCCGTGGCTACTCACAGGGTAGGGGGAAGGCAGGTGGGCCAGGGCCCCAGGAGGGACTTAGGGGCAATCTGTTATATGTTATTTCTCTGTCTGAGGCAACTATGTTAACATGCTAATATTAATAAATATAGTAAATAATGTTATAATATTATTATACAATTTTATTTTTCTTCAATTTTTATTTTTTCCTGAAAGAAGACTGAGAAGGATGATGGCACTTCACTCTCAGATATTTTGAATTCTCAGTAATTAATATAGGATGGTTTTTGCATAAAAATAAATCAGTGATACTAAAAATAACAATAATGAAAAGCTAGAGAAAGATCCAATGGGAGGAGGTCTTTCAAACCAGCAAGGAAATGAACAGAGGTTCTTGCTGATGTTAAGAACACCACTGCACATGGGGGAAAAAAAAAAAAAAATATATATATATATATATATATAGTTTGTTTGTTTTTTGGGACAGACTGGCCACAAACTTGCAGTGATCTGTCTGCCTCAGCCTCCCAATGAAATAATTTTTTTCATCAGAGTTTTAAAAAAAATTTAAAATAAAAGCACAAAAAAGCAAGGGGAAAGCATTATTGCAACTGTATCTGGTTACAGGATACACAAGTCAAAAGCTCTGACCCCAAATATACGATACTGTTTAATGGTGATTAAACCATTGAAGTGGGATAAGAAACAAGCACACTTGAACTGCATGGCTGAGAGGGAATTTTGTGTCATCTTCTGGAGGCCTATCTATGAAAAGCATTTAAAATGTCAATACACTTTGGCCTAGTAATTCCACTAGGAATTTATCTTAATGAGCAGAGAAGTACAAAAACTTTGTGTGGAGGGGCCAGGCATATAGCTCAGTGGCACAGCGCCTGCCTGGCAAGCGTGAGGTTGTGAGTTTGATTCCCAGTATCAAAAACAAACAAACAAAAAAACTTTGTCATATAGGATCTTTGCACGTATGTACGTCCTGTGTCAGGATGTGCTTCTAGAGGAATCTATGCTTAAAATGCCCAGAAACCTCTAGCAAGGAGTTTGGAAAATACTTGCTCTTCTCTAAGGAAACAAGCTTTAATTTCACCGTTTAGTGAGTATTAGTTCTTTATGCAAAGTGAAGCGCAGAACACTGACTAAACCATATGAGTACCTCCTTAATTTGTATCATTTCTTCCATATTCATTCTTTGAAAGACTATACCATTTCTTTTCTTTTTTACAGATCAGAGACAGAGGCTGGTTTGTTTTTTTTTTTTTTTTTTTTTTTTGGTCTTTTTGAGACAGGGTCTCGCTTTGTAGCACAGGCTGGTCTTGAACTCACAGGTATCCTCCTGAGTGCTGGGATTACAGACGTGTGCCATTGTGCCTGGCAAGACAAAGCTTTATTTCCAGTGATTAACAAGCTTAGTCAGAATGTTTGAGTTTAATTTTTCCTCTCACAGCTTTTAATAAACAAACCATGAAGAGGTAACTTGGAGGGGGAATGACTTACACCTACTATGTGCACACACAGTATACATGATATATGATGTTGCCCAGGAACCTCCTAGGAAAAATTTGTTTTGCATTTCCTGGCTCTGCCTATAAATATTTTATTCTTTTCACAGGAAAATAAACATTGGCACCCTGAGTGGGAATGGGAAGCAGCAGTGAGGCAGGCACCTGTTTATGATTTCTCACGATGTCGATGCCTTTCAGGTGAGATTTTGACAATAGCTACAAGGGCAATTTCTGCAGTTATGGTGACTGTGAATACTGAAACTTTTAAAGAAAGTTGGGTGGGCTTGTTTTACGTCACATAAAGGGGATTACTTGTTACATTAAAATTCATCTCCATCTCTTTGTCATGCTACTGATATTATTTTTTCCATTATTCTGAAATCTTTTAAGAGAGTACAGGACAAAGAAGTACACATGTTTTTTTCACTGAGTCTGATGAAATTCTTTCAGAGTTTGTTCTGATGACAGGGTATGTGTAATTGAAACTTTTAGTGCCTGAGCCATTATGTTTTGTTGCATTCCACTTTGAAAACACCTAATTCATGTCTGCTTGTCCGAGTCTAGCGGACTAAAAGGGCATAGATAATAGAATTACGGCAAAGACTAGCACTGGACACACCTGTTCCATTGCTTAAGCATTTAGTCTAGCTGAATGGAGAGGTGAGATGGATCCCATTAGGATTAACGCCCCCAATTTTTAGGTGGTTGCTTCAGACAGAAAATCTTTTTGGGTGTCCTTAATTATTAGGAGGGGCTGGGGATATAGCTCAGTGGAATAAGCGCCTGCCTGGCAAGCGCAAGGTCCTGAGTTCGATCCCTGGTACCACAAAAAAAAAAACAAAAAAACAAAAAAACCAAAAAACATAGTGGCAAACAACTTAATTATTAGGAAATGTTCCATTAAAATGTCTTAATAAGTGGTTAATGTGCTTAAAGATGATGTGCCATGGTCTTGTGGGTTGAAGTATCAACAAGTTTGCATTTTTCCGGGTTTCTGTGCCAACATTCTAAGTGTTTACAGAATTCCTGATATTAACTCCCAGGCACTGGAATGACTGTTTTAAAGAGTAATTACACTGAGCTACAATTAGAGACACTGGTTCATTAGTCTTTAGGAACAGGAGGAATAGTGAACACTCCACCTGCTTGGCTGGTAGGTTTTCCTGAGGGTTGAATAACTGAGATCATTTTCAGGCCAGAGTTCTCTCCACTTATTGGCATTCTTGGAAGTTTGTTTCCAGATCAGATTAGGTAGGTGATACCAGTAGCTACTAGTGTGAATTTGAATACAGCATTAGGAGGATGGAGTTTAATTTAATTGTTACATATGAACTGAGAACTAATAGGAAAGCTGATTTTGCATAAAGACTATTCTAGGCTTGATTTCTTGTGGCAAAATTTAAGGCAAGTGGCCAGAGATCTGGAGAGGGCTCAGGTGGCGGCTTCAGGGTGACTGGGAACCCCACCCCTGCTATGTGGTGCTCCCTTTTAAACCATCCGCTCCAGGTTCTTCCCGGAAGGGGGAAGGGGCCCAAGGAGGAGCCCGAGGGGTGTGTATCAGCCCGCTTTAAGCAGATTTCTGGGAAGCCACCTGGAACTTTTGTTTGTATGCTGTTGGCCTGAGCTCCAGCCGGGCCCACACCTGACTCCAAGGCAGTCTGACAGTTGTGGCCTTTTCTTCTGCTCTACCGTGTATCCAGTCAAAAATTGAGGCTCATTTTCCTAAGGGTTAAAGTCAGGACAGGAGTTTGGAGAGCAGCCAGCTGCTCCATAGTCAAAGCAGAATGTGAGACTGTCTAACTGACTGCCACTTCCCTGATAACGCTTAGCGGGCCTGGCTCTCGGAGGCTGTCAAAAAACACTGCAGCCCCTTTCTCTAGAAAAATGAGCCTATGCTTATTTATGTGGAATTCTGTAGCACTGTTGTCTCTGAAACCTATCCATAGCCTAGAATTTACATTTCTGGGGGTTTTTTGTCGTTGTTGTTGTTCTTAAAGCTTTTTATTATAAATATAAATTCAGGTTAATTGTACAAATTAATGGGTTTAACTATGACATTAGTGAACATGTACATATCATACTTTAATCATTTTTACCTTTCCTTCCAATATTTTTTAACATTTTACTTTTAAAAACATATGTATTAGTGCCTGTGAATTTTTCAGAAAATTGGGTTTCAGTGTTGTACCTCGTACATGTACCTCACATACTCTGACAGGACCTGTCCCTTCTTCCTCTGTACCATACCCCCCAGACTTATCCTTCTCTTGGCCAATAATAATCGTCTTTCCACTTTCATGCCACCATGCGGACGTTTCTGTGGGCCCACTTCTAAGGTTTCCCTTTAGTAAGTTTCTCTGTAAGACAGCTCTTTGCAAGTTTTCATCATTTGTTCTCAGTCAACGAATGTTTGCTAGCAGCCCCATTTGTTAGTGGCTGTTTGAGCTTCGAGGCTCAGAGTGGCCAGGAGAAGCTGTTAAGCACTGGTTGCAGCTGACGCAGCTCGGGGACCTTTAGGTACATTACTGATGTCTGCATTTTACAGCGAGGAAGCAGCCTGCCTAAGGTTTTGTAGCTAGTGAGTGGCAGAGCGCGTATTTGAACCTGGGTCTAACCCCAGGGCCTCTTTAAAGTCTGATGAATTAAATACTGCCAGGACCACGAGGCACATTGAGCAGAGCGTATTTGAATTGTTTAGTTTCAAATTTTTGCTTTGGTTTATGTAATAGGAAGCTCTTTGTGCCTTGTTTTCTTGTTGATACTTTGCAGAGCTGCTTAAAATGTTGAAGTACCTGCTGCTGCTGCCCTTTGATTGCGAGGTGTTTACATTTACACTGCAATCAGCATATGACAGACACTAACTGATGAACATCTGAAAATGTCTTGGCAGCACTCAGTTTCTCTGTATCATTAAACACTCGACGCACACCCTTCTGTCCCCTCAGAGCGGAGCTCACCGACATGATGTCCTCATTCTTCTCACAGCTGCCATCACAGCCACCGCAGCGTCAGCCCAGGAGGTCAGCCGGAAAGCTGTTCGCTTTGGGCTGAGGGTTTTGCTCCACCCACAATACAGATGTTCTCATCATTTTTTCTTCAGCGACGTTTATTTGTCAGTGACACTCCTGCCTCTCGTTTCTCAGAAATATCACTTTATTTTCGTGTGGCTTCTAGTCGTGACAGAGCCTAGAACGTGACTCCCAGTATTTGCATAAGAAGCGCAGCCCTGGGCAGTGGTGGGCCAGAGCTGCCTTCCCATCGGCTTCGTAAACATCCTGGAGCAGCCTCTGGCTGTTCTCTGTGCTAGTGCTGAATTCTGTTAAATTCCAGGGCGAGCTGATGTAGCCTCACAGAAGAGAAAATAGGAGTTGGAGACCTGCAGCCCTTCTCTGCCAATGCTCCGCCCTTTACAACCAAACAGCTCCAAGAGTTTTTCGAGGTTTGTTTGTCTTTCTGGACTATTTTGCAACTTATTAAACACTTTTATTTTCTCGTTTATAGTAAATGCAAGTAGAAAACTTCATTATTCAAGTTTGTGGAGGTGTCAATGCATGATCAGCTGGATCCAAGGCAGGGTGGCCTGACAGGCAGGCACTGCAGAGGAGAAAGAGCTCGTGGTGGGCCGCACAGCAAGCAGGAAGCTGCAAGCGACAGGTCTGTACCACTTCTTTTGTGTTCACCATCTGGTTGCCAAAGCTTGTAGAAAAAGGTTATATTATACAATGAGGTCTCTATCTTGGAAGAGGACACAATACTTAGTGTAGTAATTCAATTCTGATAGTCACACTAAAGAGCAGAAATTCAAAGTCTACGTGGTATTTGTATAGGTGATGATGGGGATTGTTAATTACCTGATGCGTTTGCGCTTCAGTGGTGATTGTGACTTACAAGCTCCTCAGTTTAAGTACATAACTTAATTGAAATGAATTAAAGGTTCAGATCACCTGGAGTCCATAATTCCTAGGCTTCCTGCTTGGCTAGGTAGGAGAAGAGACTGTAGGACTGTCCTGTCCCCCAGTGCCTACTGTGCAGGCATGGCATCTCTGCAGCCACAGTGAAAACTGTGATGAGGGGAGTGAAGGGAGGGTTCTCTCTGAGTGCCAGAGGCTCCTTTCAGCCTTTGGACTTGTAATGAATTCCTCGTTTGGCTCTCATATCAGCGCTTACTGTGCCTGGTCACCAGATAGTCTGCTTTTGTCTTTTGAGTACTTAGTGAATTTCTAAGTCTTAGTCCCTTTACAGTGTGGATCTTAAGCCTCCCAAAAGGCCCATGTTGTAAAGGTTGGTCCCCAGCACGGCAGTGTGCTCATGGGAATTTAAAGGGTGGGCTGTGTGGAGGTTCCTGTGGTGACTGGGGCACTGCCCCTGAGGGGGACAGTGGAACCCCGGCCCCCTTCCTCCTCTCTTTCAAGTCTGTCCATGAAGTGAACAGCTTGCCGCCCTGGATGCCTGCCTGATTGTGCTGTCACCGTCCCAAGGCAACAGGACCAATCTACCATGGACTGGGACGTCCCAAACCATGAGTCAAAGGAAAGCTTTCTTTTAAGAAGGTTTTCAGGTATGTTACAATAATGAAAAACTGACTATTGCAGGGATTTGTTATCATAAGGAAAAGGCTACTAACACAGCCCACTGTTATCCTTTGTGGTTTGGGTCATGTGACCAGTTCAAGATCAAGATTTTAATTATTTGAGACTTTCCAGAGCTCTTTTTTGGACAGGGTCTCACTATGTAGTTGAAGCTGGCCTTGAGTGCACTGTGTAGCCCAGGCTGGCCTTGAACTCGCAGTGATCCTCCTGCCTCAGCCTCCCAAGTGCTGAGATTAGAGGCATATGCCACCATGCCCTGCTCCAGAGCTCACTTTTCTCCTCTGTCTGCATTCCAGATAGTAGGGGCTTGATTACACTGTCTTCCAAGATCACTCAGGTCAGGCAGTCAATGTGCAGCACAAAAGAGAAACAAATCTTTATCACCTGAAGTCACTGCAGCTTGTGGGAGGGAGTAACTGCTGTCAGAAAGTAATGCTGATGGTGTGCTCTTGGAGAGGCTGCTGAGGACTCTTGTCCACGAGGTCTCCTACCCTGACCTGCTGCTGTGCCGGTTTATAGCATCTCTCTTCTGTGCCCACCCATGTCAGTTTGAAGGATTACACATGAAGAGCACCTACCTGCCTTACTCTTTGTGTTTTTAAAATGCTCAATCAAAAGTCGGAATTTTGCAGATCAAACTTTAAACCACATCAGGTTTTAACGATGAAGGCCATTCTAGGAAATCCAACCTCGCCGGATCCAGAATGACATTTACTCACGTGGCTGCTGAGCTACTTACAAAGGCAGAAGAAATTTAACCGTGAAACACTGCGGAGCAGTGATTAAATAGTATCTAGTCCCTAATGGCAAATTCATGTTCACTTACTAACAAGTGATTGTGAAGTGTGATGAACAATAGAGGAGCATGCGGAATTCTCACTGACACTGTGCCAGTTCCTCGGGTGTAGCGTTACGAAGCTATCCGTCTTCATAACGGGCTCCGTGGAAGGCACTGCTAAACAGCGGGAAGGAGGGGCAGGTGACAGCTTCATTAGTCATGAGTAGGCAATCCTGGCTGACTTCTCTGGGGAATTATTAACACATTCCTAAACACCCCTTGGTTGATGGCATCTTAAAAAGAAGAGATCAGTTATAAGACCTTGGACATTATCCAAATCTATCTACAAGTGTCTTTAGGTGCTAGAATGCTCTCTGGATGCTTCTGGGCAACAGGACTTTCTGAACCAGTATGGTCCAAGATTTCAAAACTCTTGTCCAGATGGTTGTGGTAGTGCAGGCCTGTAATCCCAGAACTCAGAAGACTGAGGCAGGGGGATCCCAAGCCCGAGGCCAGCCTGGGCTACATAATGAGACTCTGTCTTTTAAAAGCCCCTGCCCCATTAAAAACTAAAACAAACCCAACAAAAACTCAAAAAACAAAACAGACAACAAACCTAACTCTTGCCCATTGCTGAATACCGATGGAAAAAACATCTGCATGGCACCTGCCTGGCAGGCATGTTTAGGTTGTAGCATTCAGTCTTTCTCTAGGTAGAAAACAGAGCTCCAGGAGCTTTTTTGGGAGCCCAGTAAATGCATAATAAACACAGCAGAATCTAACAGGTTCCTGTGAATCCCTGAAATCAGGTAGCTCAAATTAGCTAAAAATTTACCTAGGCCCCAGAGCTAGGTCACTTTGCCTGGGAGGTCTGAAAATCTTCCATGTTTCTGTGACTTTCTCTGGTGCCAATGCCTTCCAGCTTTTGGTGAGTCATCTGGGTGGGGTTTGAGGAGGGTTGGCAGGGGAATGGTTTATTCCAAAGGTCAATGGAGTTTGTGCTGCAGGATGAAACAGTGGGAACTCTGTTGGAGAGTCTCTGCACGCTTCTTGGTATAGCAGAAGGGTTTAAGCTGAACTGAGATGAACTCAAGTATTTGATTTGCTGTGGAGCCTTGAGGAGGTTAATTAACTCCTCTGAGCCTTAGTTTTCACATCAGTAAAATTAGGGTGATGGTGTCCATCTCAGAATTTTGTGAGGATAAATTAATTAGGCAAAGCACGGGGCAGAGCACAGCAACAGATACTTCATTACATGCACTCAAAAACTGCATCTGTAGTGAACATGCACTGGCTGTTTCCCTGTTACTCCTTAAGTAATGCAGTGCAACAGCTATTCACACGTTATTTACCTCACGCTCATTAAGTAATCCAAAGGTTATTTCAAGTGTGTGGATGTTCCTAGGTTATGTGCAGACACCACCCTGCTTTACATAAGGAGCTTGAGCAGCTGAGGATTGGTTCCCGAAGGGAGGGCCCCGGACCAAGTCTTCCTTGGACACAGAGTGTAGGTGTAATCTATATCCTGCTTCGAAAACAAAAGCAAACGAATCTGATTTATGGAAAAGGGACATCATGATGAACTATGCATCTTATCCTGCCCACTCTGTCAAACTCAAGCCCACCTGCACTCCCCTGGGACCCATCCTCTCCGCTCTTTCAACCACCCTAGCCTCGTCCTCTCCACAACCCACTCAAACTCTTTAATCTTTTGTCAGTGGCTTTTGAGATGATGATGAGGAATGACAGCTAAAGAGGGCGACAGAACATGCAACAGGTAAGCAGAACATCACATCCATAAAAAGAAATATAAGCTGGCCATGGTGGTGCGTGCCTGTGGTCCCAGCCCCTAGGAGGCAGAGGAAAGGGGATCATAGCGTCTGAGCTCAGCCTTGGCAAACCAGGAACTCAGTGAGACTCTGTCTCAAGCTAGAATAAATAAATAAATGGCCAGGATGTAGTTCAGTGCAAAGGCCCTGGGCTCAATCCCAGGAGAGAGAGACTACAGTATGGTTGTAATGTCACGTGGGTTTTATTTTTCAATGTTCCATACCATAAAATCTGCAGTTTTCCCCTCTGCCGCCTCTGGCTGTGGTGAAGTAGATGCCGCTTTCTGCTGTAGGCAGCATCAAAGAATCTTGATTTTAGTGATTCCTGACAGCAGCTGAATTTGCAGCAATTATAACTGTGAATTTTTTTCATGTCTTTTCTTTGAAGTCAAGTTAAGGATATCCTTTTTCTCCTTTTTGGTCAATATTTGGAAGGTATTTCAATTACTTATTTTCTGTGAAAAATGTCAAATTTTAAATTCCAACTGGAATTCAGTACCAGTTATGATCAATTTGGTAAATATTTAATAAGTACTTAACACATGCCTGTGACCACACCACACCTCACAACACAAAAATGAATGAGGATCTTCTTGGCTTAGGGGGAGCCTGAGTCTGGCAGGGTGTCTCAGATGTGGGCACCCCTGGGAGCCTGTGGAAAGCCCATGCCTTGGCTCTGCTCCAGGTGGATCTAAGCCAGTGGGAAAGTCTGACGCATCTGTTGTTCACGTCACTCTGGTTGGGAAGAAGCTTCCTTCATTCTTCTCTACTCTGCCCCACTCACAGACCCGGCCCTAGAGAACCTTCAGGATTTCAGAGCTGCAGAGACCCCGCCCGTACCCTCAGTCTGTGTTCTGAACCTTGGAGTCCAGGCAGCATCCACTCTGAGAGGGGCTCGAGTAGGCCAGGACAGGACACAGACTGGCTCATAGCACCGCTGACAGAGAACTGGGTGTTTTTGTCAAAACGTCTGCATACCCAGAGTTAACATCAAGTCACCGGGAAACCTGTTAATTTTAGAATTTTTAATTCCAAAAAATTTGAAAGAAATTAATTAGAAAGAATGGAGTTTCAGGGCCCTATCTTGTCTTTCAATCTGCATAAGGATGAAAGGGACTCCACCCCGACCCCCAGGTCCTAGGGCCTTTGCAAAGAGCTGCATCCGGGGCTTTTGTTTGGCATGGTCTCACTGAGTATCCCAGGCTGTGCTCGAACTTGTAGTCCTCTTGCCTCAGCTCCCAGAGTTTTGACATTGCAAGCACTCACCACCACACCCGGCCAGGATTCACCTGTGTAAATCAGTTTCACATCTTTGGAGGTGACCGATACAATTAGTTCACAAGTGATCTGATTATACAGAGTACATTTTGTGCTTTAGTTCACAAAGTATCCATTTTTAAAATTCCCTAAATTCCAGTTGTCCTTCCTCCATGACTTCAAATTTCTAGAAACTCTTTATTTATTTATTTATTTATTTAGAGACAAGGTCTTGCTATATAGTGCAGGCTGGTCTTGAACTTGCTTACATAGGCCAGGCTGGCCTCAAACTCACAGTGATCCTCCTGCCTCAGCCTCCTGAGTGCTGGGATTATAGGCAAGCACCACCATGCCCAGTTAGAAACTTTATAATATTCCCACCCCCACTCAACTCACTTCCACCTACAAAATAAAACAATGATTTAAATGATTGGCTCTTCTTTTTCGGTTTGTTTTTTGAGACAAGGTTTCAATATGTAGCCAAGAGTGGGTTTAAACTTTTAACAATCCTCCTGCCTCAGCCTCCTGAGTGCTGAGGTTACAGCCTTAAGTCCCCAGGCCTAGTGAACAGCTCTTCATCTCCAAGTAACTTGGGTGAGCTCACCACATTGACTTTTACTTGATACAGTTTTAATAGGGCTGAGTGTATGTGTGTGTGTGTGTGTGTGTGTGTGTGTTGGGGAAGCTGGAACCGCTCTTTTTCAGAATAGTGTGTAGTTTGTAGACAGGCTAGTTGGCAATACTTTTACACTGTATTCAAATGTGTCATTTCAGTTAGTCACTTGACTATGGTCTGTGAGTACTCTACCTGTTTCAGGGCATAAATATTGTTTTCCTATGCAGAACGCACATTCTTTGAGGGATGGGAGTAGTCAGGTCCTGGCTGGGGAGGCAGACGTTGGGAGGTGGCTGGGGTGAGGTAGGGTTTCCAGGAACGGGCTCTGATTGCAGCTGAGGGCAGTGTGATTGGGCAGGAGAAGGAGGCAGCAAGGGAAGCTACCTAGAGGGCTGAGAATCCAAGGACAGGCCATAATTCAGGGTGGGACTGAGGGAGGATCACAGAAGGACAGCAAACACTATTAAACCAATGGCTTGTTTTCTGCAAAGATTACAGTCAGGGAAAATGCACTCCAGATCCCTCCTGTGAACCACACTCAGGTAAATTCTCCCTGGCACTGGCTAACTGCTCCTTTACCTCCTCCTTCTGTCTGCCTGCCTTCAGGGCCCAGCGCAGCCCCACACCAAGCTCATCCACAGCAGCAGGGCTGCTCAATTATGAAGAATGACGGTCAGGCCTGGCATAGTAGTGTATGCCCATAATCCTGGCTACGCTGGAGGCTGAGGCAGGAGGATGGAAATTTGCCTATTCTACTTAGCAAGGTCCTATCTCGAAATAAAAATTTAAAAGGACTAGGGGTAGAACTCAGTGGTAGAACACTTACCTGACATGTGTGAGGCCCTGGGTTCAGTTCCTACAACACAAAAGAAAAAGTGATGACCAGCATCACCCACCTGAGACTGACCTGGGACCTAACGGCTGAGCTCTAGAGTTGACACCGAATTTGGGAGTAAAAGACAAACATTACAGATTTGCTAGACATAAACTTGCAGGAAGGAGAAAATGTAGGGCCCTAACCTACTGTTTCCCTAGCATGTGCTTGGCATATGGTAGCCCTGCACAAACCGCATGACTTCCCTGGATAGACGCAGTGCCAATGGTTGTGGCCATTGTTGTCTGACCCCAAGCTAACCTCAGAGTTCCTTCAGAATCCTCGAGAGTCCTCATATATAAGTGCCTCGTGGGAGCATTTCTCTGATATCACAGAGCAAAGCTGAGGATTAAACACAGCATGTTCAGGATACAGGCAGAAGAACAGAGCCAAGATCAATTCAGAGGCCTCCAAGGGGGCGGTGGCTGCTGCCTGCCTCGGGCAGGAAGCGTTTCCTCCTCTTCCTCCCCCGCCCCTAGGATGTAATGGTACCAAAGACAGCAGTAAGCTTGGGCACTGATCTCCCTGCTTCCCTCCAACTTCCCTCCACGCACCCACAGGGCGTGCATCCTGGTCTGCCCAGAAACTGTCTCAGGCTGCTGCTTCTCCTGTGCTTGGGGTGTCAACCCGGTGTTTTTGGAGCCCGGATCGGAAGGAGGCAGATGGTGTGCACATGTGTGCCAAGTGCCTGCAGTTCTGCTCCATCCTGGCGTGGGAGCGGTGATCTGACTGACGGGGAGCAGGGTCTGGGAAGAGGTGCACTTCTCATTCTTCACTGATGTGCAAATGCATTGCCGTTGGCACTTACTCTCGAGCTCTGAGCCAGGGATGGAAAAATGTTTTCATTGGCAAGAGAGCACGTTCTGCATCCACACCAATGCACAGCCACTTTTTGGCAGGCTACAGAAAGTCTGTGGCTTAGGCTCTTCCAACTCCCCTATCTACTGGAGCCGACGAATGCCTCAAGACTCTTCCATGAAGCTTTTCTCGACAGCTGAGGTCTGCACTGATTTCTCCGTGATCTCAGCCATGGCTGCGGTGGTCATCTTGACCACAGTCAGAGCAGACATGGTGAAGGACAGACACTTGGCTGTTAGGCTCTGGTAAAGGCAAGTGCTTGAGTTTGAAACTTTTGGCAGAAATGCAAAAGCAGGACTCTACTGCAGGGGGCTGAGGATGGGCCTTCCCCGTGGTGATTTCTTCTCTGTCACTTTCTTTGGAGGAGCAGTGTGAAGGTGCAGAGGCCTTGAGCACTGTGGGAAAGGTAGCAAAGGAGAAGCCGACCTGGAGATTTATTTGGGGCTCAGTGGGATCTTCTCATATGGCCCACAGTCACTTCCACGCAGAGTTAAGAAACTGTTAGCTGCTCTAGGGTAGGAAGAGGCATCCCAGGTCTTTCTGTGACTTCAATGGGTCCTGCAAACCCTGGCACTGCAAACATGTAAGCAGTGGAGAAGCCGAACTGAAGAGTGCACAGGCAGGAAGCTATCTGTGGGACGCTCTTTCACTCACTCTGTATAAAATTATGAGTGGAACATTTGGTTCTCGTATGGATGCAGCCCATACGAGAATGTGTATGGACACATCTTAAGGAAAATACTCCATAACGTATGTACAGTTATAATGCACCACACCACTACACTTTTAAAATGGGAATCACAGTAAGGTGGATCTGACTAGAATTCATGTGTTTGTACAGCACAGAGGCACAGCAGCACTGTAATCAGGGAAGGGCGGCATTTGTGTGTGCCACACTGCACTGCAACACCTGCCTACACATTGGATCTCTCTTAGCACTGCTCAGTATCCCTTGTCCTGATGAAGCCTGGTACTGCCAGAAAAAGACGTTAAAAGCACTGGAATCACAGCAGAGCACATTATGTGTCCCTGTGACAAACACCCATGCCCGTTCATCATATGCGCCTGTGCATAGCGTAAGGGTAATGCGCTCAGACGATTATGCCGTTCAAGCCTAATAACATTTTTTTTACTATTATATTACTTTTTGGTCAGGGCATTTAAAATACATTCGAATTACGTTTTCTTCTCTCAGTGAAAATGATACTACAAAATTGTTAAACAAGGACACAACATACAAAATGTGTGTGTCAAAGGAAAGAAAATGAGTGCCAGCCATTCTATGTAATTCTTCAGGATTTTGATTATGACATTTGCTATCTTTTACAAATGTGTAACTTGTGCTTTAATTTTTCAATCTAAAAAGAATTCACTCCCATACCTAATATTGTGTTTACATGTTGAAGATTTTTTCTTGGCATCCTCTCTTCCGTCTAAAAGCTTTGCAACCTGCATCTCGAATCTGGAGCGCAGCTCAGCCCTTCTCAACCACGCCATCTCCTTTACATCACCCTTGTAGCAGTCACTGACTTTAGAAAGTCGCCCTCTTGGGAAGTGACGTCCGACAACGCAGAGCTCTGCGTGGACAGCGGGACGTCTCGCAGCTGCACCGCTGATCTGCCAGCTCCGAGGTGCAGCTTCGGAGCACGGGGCCTGGGGTGACTGTGCTCCGCCCTGGGTCCGGGGAATTTGCGGACTGTCCCAGTGCCTCCTCTGGAGAAGGAGCGCTCGGCCGTGGTGCCTCTCTTAGGGGTGCAGTTCGGGGCTTGGAACCGTGCCCAGCGTGCTGTACTTATGAGATCTTTGGAAAATTCATGTCTGACAGTTTCTTTTCAGTTGTTCAATGTGCCTAAGCATATCGGCCCCCCTCCCCCACACCGACCGTAAACTCCAGATTGACGACTAATGGTGAACACCTCTTGCCGCGGCGGCTCCCCAGAAACCGCGGGTCTGAGCGCGCCCTAGCGGCGGCACCCGCGGCTCTGCGGACCCGGCGCCCGCCTGGGCAGAGGCCCTGCGAGAGCATCGGTCCCCAGGCGGAGGACCCTGGTGCCACAGACATTTGGAGCCAATCCGGGGGGCTCTCCCCAGCAGTTAGAGATCCGTCAGAAACAAAGGGTGTTTTTGAAATGTGGGGAGGGGGACTTTTACAGGAAGGTGGGGTCCCCTGGGATTTCGGCAGAGCCCCGAGAAGCAAGAGGGGTGCAGTCTGCCTCTCTGTGCGGGTCGGACCGCGCCCCGAGGCGGTCACAAAGCGGTGGGCTCTGAGGAGGGACGATGGCGATCAGGAGGAAGATGAAATGGAAGTGAGACCTGTGCACGGTGACACAGGAGAGAGAAACAGCCTGAGATGATACAGAATATCACAGCATGGAGAGATGCTCGCCGGGAAGTTGTTCGGGCGGCCCTCCATCCTTTTAAGGGCCCTTATGGAACCCCCGCGGCCTAATCAATTTTAGGCTGTGCACTGAAGGGTACAATAATTACTCAACCCTTCCCTTTCTCTAAATTCACAAGCTGGCAGTTAGTGAAAGAGAAAAAGAAAAGCTCATTCTAGAAGAGTAGGACTCAGTTTTGCTAACAAATTCTTAAGTACACAAGACTAGAGAAAGTGCTAGAAAGAAAAACAGTGAAGTGTGGACTGCTTATTCAGAGAAACGCAAACGTGAGGGGAAGGTTTATTCCTGGTACTATAACATAATTCTCCATTATAATAAATAGGCCTTACTTCTGTAATTAGAAAAACACCTACTTAAGGCAATTAATATGATTTTTTTTTTTTTTGAAATAGTCTCTCATTACATAGCCCAGGCTGGCCTTGCGCTCGTGCTGATGCTTTTGCTTCTGCCCCTGCGTGCTGGGACTGGGGCAGGTGCACACCACCAAGTCCAGCGTTAGCCGCTTTTAATTGCTTGTAGATCTTTGCATTCTTGTTTCCATATTTTTTTTCATTATTCAGTCTAGTAACATAGCAACTTGTAATTTCAGAGTTTAAAAATATTTTGCCTCATAAATGTGTCCCAAACACGCAGCATAATGTTCCACGTAGAATAGAATTAATTTCCATAAAATAAAACTCTTAATTAGACTCTTAATCCATGAATAAGAAGTCTTTTCGGCATGATATGGAAACTAAAACCCACAAAAGACATACGTTTAACAATGTAGAAAAGTTTTGTCCAAGAGAGCCTATCATAAAGAAGGTTCCTAATTGGAGGAAAACATTTACAATATGCATGACAAAAAACTTGAGATCCATGGCATATGAAAATCTACAGATCAGTGGAAAACTGATTTTCAAAAAAGTATATAGCAGACAATTGAATAAAAATTCAAATATCTATTGAACAAATGAAAAACATTAATCCTAAAAGTAATTTTAAAATTAAAATTAAACAGCAACCACACTGAGGCAGGCACCTGAGCACACACCTAAATCCCAAGCCAAGTCTGAGGCCAGCCTGGCCAACCTAGCAAAGTGCTATCTCAGAATAACATAGCATAGCATAATGTAAATAAAATGGAATAGGGCTGGGTAGATAATTTCCCTAGTGTATACCAGGCCCTGGGCTCAATTTCCAGCAAACAAAAGAGAAAACAACAAACAAAAGAGAAAAAACATGTATGTTTTCATCTGTGAGATTGGCAAAAAATGAAAAGAATGATATTTATTGTTGAGTAAGATGTGAATAGATATAAATTTAAAGCTTTGCCAGTGAAAATATAAATTTTCATACCTTTAAAAAAATTAGTGTGATAATAACCTTCAAATCTATAATGGGGATATGCTTTGATCCATCAATTTACTTTCTAGAATTTTTCCTGTATAAATTATTGAACAAATATCCCAAGGCATATATAAAAACTGTCTGTTACAGTATGGCTTGCTAGAGGAAAGAAAAAGAAGAAAGAAAACTAAAAGTCTACAGATATATAACTACTTTGTCTTCAGTGTCTATTTGGTACATACTAGGTTTGCAATAAATATTTCAGCATTTACATACATTTTTTGTATGTTAAAACAAGGTACAAAGTGAAGTGTGTAAAAGAGGAAAAGGCCTGGCAGGAGCTTGCAGGTCTGCGTTTATCAGTTACCTATCTGCTTAGTGTGTCTACTACACCTTAATGGTAGGTATTTCTGGAAGTGAAGGGGATCCACTATTTTCCGTTTGATCACCTCTTTTTTCCTTGAATTTTTTCCAAGTAAAGACCTTCCTTGGTATCATGGGGGTAGTACAGTCTTTCATGTATGTAACCTATGCAATCCTTTTCTATGTGTACTTAGTTTTTATTTTAAAAAAGAAAAAATAACAGTAACAATACAATAGAGTTTCAAAACAGGTTAGTAGGAGAATTACAATAATTAATACATTGTATATTGTTGTCTTTGTAGTTAGCACAAACCTTTCTTTTCAATGAACTAAGAGAAACTAGCTGTATAACTGTCTTGTGTATAAATATATTTTTTCTTTTTCCTTTTCTTCTTTTCCCTTTTCCCTATCACAGTTTGTCTTTTCTTTTGAGCAGTTTCTTTCCAATTCACAACATCTGTTGTATATTTTGGATCTTTTTCACTCATCCAGTTTCTTACAATATGATGTTTATACATATGGGTCTGATTTATTTCACTTATGACTATGGTCTCAAGTTGTATCTATTTACCTATAAAAGCTAGCAGTTTATCCTTCTTTATGGCTGAATAGTACTCCGTTATATAAAAAAAAAACACATCTTTTTTATCCATTCCTTGGTTGATGGTCATTTGGGTTGTTTCTAGGATTTAACTATTACAAAATGTGCTCCTATAAACGTGGGTGCACATATATTGCTGTGGTATGGATGTTTTTAATTCTTCTGGGAAGATATCCAGAAAGGGATAGTTGGGTTGAATGAGACCTCCAATTCTAGTTTTTAAAGGAATCTCCACACTGATTTCCTGTACTCCCACCAGGAGTGGAGAAGGGTTCCTTTTTCCCCAAACTCCTCTAGCATTTGTTATAGGTTGATTTATTGATGGCACCATTCTTTCTGGGGTGAGATGGGATCTCGGTGTTATTTTAATTTGCATCTCTCGAGTGGCTAATGATGTTGAACATTTCTCCTTTTATGTTATTTGCCATTTATCTGAGAATGCCCATCTCAGAATAATCTCAGAATAATCATCTCAGATGCCCATGTTTTGGATTGGGGCTTAGAATTTGGGGGTTCTGATTTTTTTCAATTCTTCATATGTTGTAAATATAAGTCCTTGCCTGAGGGACAACTGGCTGTAATTTTTCCCTGCTCTATGGGTTGTCTTTTCATTCTGTTGGTGATTTCCTTTGTTGTGCAAAAGCTTTTTAATAAGTTGAGGGGCGAGTAGTTGATTCTTTGTAGTGTTTCCCTTGCAGTCTGGGTTTTGTTCATGAAGTCTCCGCCTCCACCTGGATCTTCAAGATTTCTACCTATTTTCTCTTCCAGTAAATTTAGTGTTTCTATTTTAGTATCTACATCTTTGATCCATTTTGATACTAGTTTAATGCATGGTGATAGACATGGGTGTAGTTTTAGTCTTCAACATGAGGAAAGCCAGTTTTTCTAGCACCACTTATTGAAGAGGCTTCTTTCTCCCAGGGAACACGTTTGGCTCTTTTGTCAAAGATGAGGTGGCTCAGTTTGTTTGTAGTTGTCTGCATCTTCTAATCTGTTCCTCTAATCCTAAGGCCTGTTTTTCTTTTTGCCAATTCTATGCTGGTTTTATCACAGTAGCTTTGTAGTACAATTTCAGGTCTGGGATTGTAATGTCCCCTGCCTTGCCTTTGTTGCCTAGAATTGTTTTTGCCACTGTAGGTCTCTTCTGGTTCCAAGTGAATTTTAGGAATGTTTTCCCTAGATATGTGAGGTATGCTAATGGTATTTTGATTGAGATTGCATTAAATCTGTATAGCAGTTTAAGGCCATTTTCGCTATGTTGGTTCTTCCTATCCATGAACAAGAGATATCTTTCCATTTTCTGGTGTTCTCTGCAATCTCCTTTTTTAGGGTACTGTAATTTTCAGTGTACAGATCTTTTACATCCTTTGTTAAATTGACTCTTAAGGATTTCATTGTTTTAGGTGCTATTGGGAAGGGTGTGCTTTCCCTAATTTCTCTCTCTGTGAGTTTGTTGGTTGTATACAGGAACGCTATTGATTTTTGAATGTTGACTTTGTATCCTGCTACATTGTTGAATTTGGATATTAATTCCACAAGTTTTTGGTGGAGTTTCTCAGGTCTTCTATGTTATCTTCAGACAATGATAATTTAACTTCTTCCTCTCCTATCTTCATTCCTTTAATGTTTCTCTCTTGTCTAATTGCTCTGGTTAATGTATCTGGATCTGTACTGAATAGGAGTGGTGACAATGGCCATCCTTGTTTTGTTCCTGATTTTAGAATGAAAGCTTTCACTTTTGACCATTTAATATGTTAGCTGTTGGTTTTTCATAGATGGCTTTTGTAAGTTTGAGGTGAAGACCATCTATTCCAGTTTTCTGTAGGGTTTTTTTTTTTTTATCGTGAATGGGTGTTGGACTTTGTCAAATGCTTTTTCTGCATCTATTGAGATGATTGTGTGATTTTTGTCTTTGGTTCTATTAATGTGGTGTATTACATTTATTGATTTGCATATGTCGAACCATCCCTGCATCCCCGTGGTGAATCCTACTTCGTCATGATGTGTAATCCTCTTGATGATTTGCTGTGTTCTGTTTGCCAGTATTTTATTGAGAATTTTTGTATCTATGTTCATTAGAGAGATTGGCCTATAGTTTTCTTTTCTTGGTTGTGTTCTTCTCTGGTTTTGGAATCAGCTAATACTGGTTTCTAGGAATGATTTTGGAAGTACTGCTTCCTTTTCAATTTCTTTCTTTCTTTCTTTCTTTCTTTCTTTCTTTCTTTCTTTCTTTCTTTCTTTCTTTCTTTCTTCTTTTCTGTACCAGGAATTCTGCTTCCTTTTCAATTTCTTTCTTTCTTTCTTTCTTTCTTTCTTTCTTTCTTTCTTTCTTTCTTTCTTTCTTTCTTTCTTTCTTTCTTTCTTCTTTTCTGTACCAGGAATTCTGCTTCCTTTTCAATTTCTTTCTTTCTTTCTTTCTTTCTTTCTTTCTTTCTTTCTTTCTTTCTTTCTTTCTTTCTTTCCTTCCTTCCTTCCTTCCTTCCTTCCTTCCTGTACCAGGAATTCAACCCATGACTTTGTGCTTGCCAGGCAGGCCCTGTGCCACTGGGATACATCCCCAGCCCTTCAATTTCTTTAAAGAGTTTCAGCATTAGTGGCATTAGTTCTCTAAATTTCTTGTAAAATTCAGCAGGTCCTGGGCTTTCCTTTGTTGGTAAATTTTAAATTACATTTTCAATTTCATTGACTGATATTGAGTTATTTAGAATTTTTATACCTACTTGATTTAGTTTTGGTAATTCAACTGTGTCTAGGAAGCTGTCCATTTCTTCTGTATTTTCCATCTTATTAGAATATAGTTTCTCATAATAGGTATTAATGATCTTCTGGATTTCTGTGGGATCCACTGTGATTGCCCCCTTTTCATTCTTAATTGCTTGAATTTGTGTTTTTTCTTTCCTCTTCTTGATGAAGTTGGCTAATGGTTTATCAGTTTTATTTATTCTTTCAAAGAACCAACTTTTTGATTCATTGCTTCTTTGCATTGTTCTCTTAGTCTGTGAAGCATTAACTTCTACTCTTATCTTGATAATCTCACTTGTATGAGGTTTGGGTTTGATTTGTTCTCTGTTTTCTAGAAGTTTGAGGTTTGACATTAGGCTGTTTATTTGAGCTCATTCTGTTTTCCTGATGTGTGAGTTAATTGCTATAAATTTCCCTCTTAGGACTGCTTTTGTTGTGTCCAGTACATTTTGGTATGTTGTATTGGTATTATCATTTAATTGTATATACTGTTTAATTTAACTTGTGACCCATTACTTATTCAGAAGGGTGTTGTTTAATTTGCATGTGCTAATGTAGTTTTTGTGATTTCTTTTTTTTTATTTTAAAAGTAAAAGAACAAAAACATATTAACAAACAGACACAAAGTAGCATAAGAAATAGTACAATCAAAACTGATTTACAAACAAGGTGACAGGGACTCAACAATGGTTGTTGCTTTACCTATTGATAACTTTGAAGTGTATATTCATGAACACAGATACAGACATGCAAAATTGGTCAAACAATTAATCATCAGCTGTTCCTTACTATAAAGTGACCTAAGTCAGTAGTACATCTATGTAAGATATGCTGTACACACATACTTACTTTCTTACATATTTTAAAAATATATATAATTTTTCTTTTTTTTTCCTTTCCCTTTCTTTCCCTTCCTTTAAAGTGTGATAGAAAAAGAACTACATCAACAACAGAAAAAAAAAAAACTGGAAAGCATTAACAAAGAGACACAAATTAGTACAATAACAGTATGATCTGAATTGAATTATAGACAAAGCAACAGAAAACCAACAATAGTTGCTGCATTGCATATTG